>VXBL01008352.1:180381-211195 GCA_013400195.1 Aramus guarauna | reverse complement strand
GTTTGACTTGCAGTTCCCATGGTTTAGAGCTCAGGTTGGGCAGCTGGAACTCAGGACGGGAAATCTGGGGCCACGTTTCTGGTCTCTGCTTTCTGATGCCAGCCTCAAGTAAGGTGCCTGGGTACATCCCTGCCTCTCTTCCCAGAATGTAAAATGACTGTTAAAGCTTTTGTCTGCCTTAAAAACAAGTGGAAGCCTTCGACTGACTACAGAAGTGAAAAGGGCTTTTACTTTCCCCCCTGTTTTTAAGCTGTTTAGAACCTGTACTTCTCATGCCAATCTTTCCTTTTGATAATTCCCTTTCTTTCTTGGAGTAAGAAGAAAGTACAAAGTAGTTTAAGAAAAAATTGTTTCAGAAAAAAAAAAATGTGGTTGCTCTGATTTACAGATATTCAGCTCTCAAAAATACAAACTCATGGTTCAAACCAGAGCCAGCCACAGGTATCTTCTTTTTCCTTCCTATGCATGCAGCTGTTTCTGCCCTTGCTGAGAGGACTATATGCATTTTAAAAGAGAACATGGGTCCAGCTCTGGGAGTTTCTTTGTGCAGCTCTGTGGAGACACCTCAGCCCTTTCTGCAGAGCCTGCTTTTGCAGGAGCCCTGAGCATGCTGGTGGGTTTATAACATACCCAAATGGAGGCTTAGAATAAGGCCACCAGATTCATTTTCACTCCCAACCTCAGGCAGGGTCTGAATGCAGATAAAAGGCTGAGGCCATAACCCACCAAGTCACCTCACTTGTAAAAGAGGCCGGAGGAATCAATAACATATGTAATTTATAGCATAGCAGTAATAGTGCAGTTTTATAGTGGCTTTCAATTATAGCCTTGAAAGTGATTTCTTTACCTTCTCTGTGTTAAATATGCAGAACACTTGCTGTGGTACAGGGCTGGAATAAGCCAAGCGATGTGCGTTACCTCCCAGTACAGCAAACAAGTCTTAGTGTAATGTTGCCACCCATTTATTTTGGGTGCCTATGGTATATGGTAAGCTCCCATGGCTCAAATATGCTTGCGCCTCTTTCAACATATATTTCACAAGTTCACAAGCCATAGCTGTTAATAATACCAGAAAATTCTTGTTCGAAAAAAAAGAAGCAGATTCTTTTGTAAATATAAGCAACATCTGAACATCTGGTTGTGATTGGGGAGGAGAATGGTATTGGAAGTCATTCTGAGAGGTTTATAATGCTTCTCCTAAAACTGTCTGCAAAATCCCCTCCCTCTTCTGCCCCAAAGCCTAAAAAAAAATAATATCTTTCTTTTTCCCTTTGATATCCTGACACTTTGTCTAAGGAAAGCTCTAGTAGGGAACAGTGCTTAAGATCCAAGAGAAAAGTTCTTATCTATTGCCTCAAGCTACAGCTTTTACCTGCTTAACACCTGTAGTTTGATTGATAACACTTTACAAGATGTGATAAAGACACTTAATGCCATTAGCAATATTCACACACTAGTAATCTTTGCTCAGAGTTATAGGTTCAGTCATTACCAGTAGCAGTTTTTATTTTCTGCTGCAAGCCAGTTTATCGGGCTGTGCAAACTTCACTTTGGATGTGCAGTCCCAGTACGAATATGACCAAGCGCTTTTTTGTTTCATGACTAGATCTGTATGAAAACCAGGAGGCAGAGCCTCCAGTCACTTTATATGACGAAGTAGCTGCGGACAAACACATCCGTGTGACAATGCGAGATGGCAGTCAAGAGATTTGGCGCACAAACTCAGCATGAAAAAAACAAGTTAATTTATTTCTTTCTGTGAAAGTCTTCTAAGTTGTGAGGTACAGCCCGGCAATATCCTCCACAGTTTTGCATACCGACCTTCGAACACTTTTAGGGTATGACAGACAATCTGCCAATAGCACAATCCTGTACGTCATTCTGTGGTTTTCTTGGTTCATTCCCCTGCGTTTTCAGGGCTGAAGGAATGCCACACTGGTGCACAGAGTCTGGTTTTCCCCCGATCTAGCTTCTTGTGTGGTTACTGTTTGTTTTCACAAAATGAGTGCTTGCTGCTCTGTAGTGGTGTAAATGAGTTTTTCCAGGTGCCAGGTAAAACATCAGAGAATCAAACCAATTAAAAAAAAAAAAAAAAAGAAAGAAAAGAAAACCAGAAAGAAAATCAGAAACCAGGATCATCTTAATGTCCCCTGGGGCTATACAGCCGTACCAGTGGGAAAAAGGAAATTTCAGCTTGGTGGGTCTGGGAGAGAGGAATAGGCCAAACCTGTAGGACATCCAGAAGTTGGAGGCTCTCACTTGGACTGCTGTTTTTTTAAGGAAAATCCTACCAAATGGGACTTAATAGCATTTTACACCTACCATCCTACAGAGCAAGGCAGGGAAGGATCAGGTCTAGGTCCTCTGCGTTTGCCCAGCTTGTCTCTACTTTGATCTCCTTCCAAGGCAGCACCACTGTCTGTGCCTCCATAGTGTCAAATCCCACCCTCAGAAAAGTCATTGCAACCGCAGTGCTTGTCTGTAGAAGGCCACCTCGCTCTGATCAGCCCCCAGGGTAAAGTTATTAATGAAACAAGTGTTCCCACTCATTCCAGGAGAAATGGCAGGTGCCGGCTCTGCCTGGGGAAGCAGGCAGAGGTCTCCCTCCCATCACTCTTTTGTGTCCCAGCTTCTCCAGTGGGACACAAAAAGCTCTTCCTGACCACTCATTCTGAAGGGAAATGTGTTTTAATTTTTTTTTTTTCCGAGTGTGTGATATTTTTAAATATTAACATCAATGATCTTTGTAAATGACAGAAAGCGATGCCTTAAATACCTGTTCAAAAAGAACTTTATTATGATCTCCTCAGCAGGACAGTTGTGCTTTTTATTTCTTCACTTCCATTGCAGAGAGTTGCTAATTAAAGATGTCATGTAGACCCACACAGGAAGGAAAGAATTTCACAAAATATCCTGTTTCCCATCCGTCGGATGGGAATAGAGTGGGGGGAGAGAGAATGAATCAAAGGATGAGCACAAGAATATAAAGTTAAAACTGCAATAGTGACAATAAGGGTTTGTTCTTTTCCACAGGAGCCTGTCCCAAGAAGAGATTCCTGGTGGGACATTTCCTGTTCACATTGCTGTCTTTCTCATGAGAATCCACTCTCAGACCCCATGCCTCCTTGTGGACTCTGACAGATGGTGGCATCCAACTGGACCCTGACCGAGCAAAGTAAGGAAGAGTCAACAACATGAGACAGTACTGGTGGTGCTGGAGTGTGAGGCATAATCCACAGCCAACACTCATGTTACAAGAACTGCTGCAAGAATAAAAAATGCTTATGTGATTGCTTGTGGCTACTCCAGAGAAAAAGAATGCAATAGGTCTCAAGAATGCAAAGACGCTTAAAGAGCTTTATTCCATTGTGGCTAATGCATGTTGAATTATACCTATGGGGTCCTGATCCTATGAAAAGGTTTCTTGAGAAGTCTTAAGCATATATGATGCTTATCAAGAATGCTTAGGAATAATCAAGAGATATTTGGTACTCTGTACGGTTGCCCTGGGAATAGTTGTTCTGCCAGTGGTGCTGTTGGTCTAAACTCCTACTCCCATCCATCTTGTGTGAAGAACTCTCCATGAGAGGGTTTGAGAAAGCAATATTTGCTAAGTAGATATTGTAAGGATGCTACTGCTCAGCTGTGTAGTGGCACACTGCACCTATGTGCTGGCACTCCGTGTATCTTATGGAGAAACTGGAAGCATTAGGAACCTGAGATCCACTGAATCCTGCCATTAGTAAAATACACGCTCTGGGCTTGGAAACCTTTAACTTGGTTGTAGATGCCAAAAGAAACCTATTAAGACAACGCTTGAGCATATGGAAAATATTCAAGATTTTTAAAACTTTTTAAAACTGTTAGCTAGGCTTTGATAAAAGGAAGACAGAATCTCTTCCTTTAGCTGTCCTGTCACTAGTAAAACCAACTTGTTAACCAGATGTCTAATTCCAACTTTCAGAATTTGGGTCGACACCTAGATGTGGAAGACAGGTGCTTATGGAAAGGCTTGGCAAGACATTTTCCACGTGGAGGCAGATTAGGGCATAAAATAATTGCAGAAAGCATGTGAGGCAGAAATGAGAGAAAAAAAATGCTAGGTCTGATATTGTTAATGTTTTTACATACAAAAAGATACCTCAAAAATCTAAGATAGATTTCCCTACTCGGTAGGACTCAATTACCAGCTAGTCCTAGAGAAATAATCTATAAGCCACTGAGGAAAAAAAATAAAAATCCCTTCCTCCCCCCCCCTGAAAAATGACAACTGTTTGGAAGTATCTTTTATTCCTGATAAGTTGGCTGAAAGTTTACAGGGAATTGATAAGAGAATGGCAATGCTGTCCTTTAGACTAAGGAGTCTGGTGCTCTTGTCCAGTGATGGTGATGCTTCCCTGCCTGAGTGCGGCCACTGAAGTCTGTTAGTGCCACGTGAATAAATGCAAAGCCAGAGCCCTGTCCTGGCAGGGAGCGTGAGGCTGTGTTGCTCCGGAGAAAACCCTAGACACAATCTTGGAATGTTTCTTTTGGAATGTGAATTTAAATGTATGTTTGAATTCCTGCTTCTGTTAAACTGATACTCTGTTCCCCTACATTTCACTAAAGTTTTTATGTATTACTAATCTTAGTTGATCCCATTATTGGATAATAAATGCAGATGGTGGAAACTTGCCAGAGGCTGGATTTTCAAAAACATCATCACGTGCGCTGGGATTTCCAGTTTTGTCCCTAATGACACTGGCCAGAAAGCTGTGGCCTTCGCAGGAGAAAAGAGTTGGCCATGCACTTTTACAGCAGCAGGTCTGTATTTGCTTTTTTTAGACCTCTAGTGGTCTGTTTGGAAGAAATTAATAATGGTTAGAGAATAAAAGTATTCCCTCAAATACAAAAATGAAAACACTCAAATGCAACATAGAGAATAAATTCTTACAATTTTCTGTGTATCTGAGGGGATTTGATATACTCATTGCACAATGGCAGCAACATGGGTAAGACTGCAAGCTGGTTAAAGTACATTTAGATGCTCTCTGTTCCATCTTAAATAACAATCACAGGAAAACTAACAGTTTAACTGGAAATGGATAGAGCTAACTCAGGACAAAAGTTTCTTCTTCCAGAATTACTCTCCTGTCACTCTTGTTCAGGAATAGTTGCAGAACAGCTGTTCTACGATAACACCCCTTGGAGATAAACCCATCAGTGGAGAGATGAATATTTGATTTCGATTTTCATATCATTGACTAAAACCAGGGGGAATATCATACAGTTCCTTATCACATCTGTGAGTCACCCATCGAGATCAAGATCTCAAAATGCACGAGAAGATGCCTGTGGGTTGTGAGAGGTGAGAGCAAGCATTACTAAAGAGACATCCTAGAGACTGTGCTTCACAATCACAGTGACAAGATTTACACTTATGCTCCTGTATTTGAGTATTTTCAGTTCCAAATCAGGAAATGTGGTTTAATATATGAGGTTTTTTTCTTTTCCTATTGACCAATTGTTACTTTTAACCTGAAATCACTGTTTATATTGTTCGGTAGTTTATCACCAAGAACACCTGTGTGGGAACTGAGGCGATAAGGAAATTTTCAATACATCACTGTTTTCTATTAGCAAGGTGTGAGCACGTATAGAAGTCACTATCTGTCTCCTATTTAAGTAAGATAAGGGAATTATAAAATAGGGTGGGTTCTACCTATGGTCAATATGTAAAATCCCACCTGAAGAGATAAACACTTAGATTAAATGTAGAAACAATGTCTCAAAAATGTTCACTCAGGGATTTTATCATGCATTTGTGTTCCAGAGCAAATCTTGGTTTATTTTCTTTTTTCTATAATGCTTGTTAATGGCCATGCCACAATGAGGTATTCACTTACATCACACTTCTTGGGCATTCTGTTTGGGCAGCTTCTGGTTTTTATGCCGGCTTACTGCTTGCAATGATATATGGTTGAATACAAATGTAGAGAGAATCCTAAATCTAAGAGTGGTTTTGACCAAACAAATCCTGAGAGACTGTGGTGAGTTAATACGAGGGGTTATCTTTGTAACTTCACTGCAAATAGAGTGGAAAGGGGACTTGCCCTTTGAAAATACTCATTTGAAAACATCCTGCACTGAGGATAATACACCCGAGGGGAAGGATGGACTTTGTGGACAGCACTGGCCTGGGAATCAGGATACCTGTCATGAATTTTCAGTTTTTCCTTTCCCTCACAGATAAAAAGTGCCTAAATAGTGTTGAGTTCAGTAGCCTCAACTCTTTTGTGAATCTGTGTGTTGCCGCCTTGTTTTCAAGATCCCTGATAAAATATCAATGCCACTATTATGATCAATGTGTCTCACTTTTTTAAACAGGAAGCTTCTAAACTATTTTTGCCCTGTGCATATATCACTGTGATAATGTAAGACTGATCTGCTCCACTCGAACTGATGTAGCTGGTTGCCTGTATTGTATCCTTCACACAAACTGCTGAAAAAAACTGCATAGAAACACTGTTGTCTAACCTGAGGCACCTTCCTACCTCCATAGTTAGTATGCAAATATGTAGTCTGGCTTTTGGATCTGTTGAATGCCTAGAGCATCTTACCACTCTTTGAAGAGTTGGTTCTGCTTATCTCACTTTCTCAAAACTTCTCAAAAATGTGCTTTTCTCCTGCATGTGACACAAGACTTCTCAATGGCACAATACAGACCTTCTAGCATCCTAGCCCGTCACTAGCTGGGCTTGGAAAACCTTGCCAGTCTTGCTTTGCATTGGTCAAGATTTATCACTGTAACTGTGCTTCTTGCCAGAGACTCCACAGAAGTCATGTTTCCTGGGACACAAGGAAACGCGCTCTTGTTCGAGCTCAAAGATCTTGACTCTGTTTCACTGATCAGCCCTTTGACGAAAAAGCCCTGTGGTCCTGCTACTTTTTAGGGTTCTTCTCACAGCTCCCTTTGTTTCCGGTGTGAGCCACTGTCTTCTGGTACCAAAACAGACGAGTGTCCCTGGGTGAGCTTATCTCGCTCTGCCCGTGTCAGGCAGGCTGTGTTGCTCGCAGCTGGTTTGCTATATGAAGGGACTTAAGTGTTGCTCCCACTGAACGGAAAAGAGCGGACTTGGCAAGCTCCTTGGCTTAATGAGGTCTGCAAACTGTCTTTGAATCCGACTCCCATGATGGCAATTGTTAGCACTTTTCAACACAGCAGTCTTTATACGGGGTAAAATATTCAAAAGTGCTTAAGTGAAGGTCAATAAGACCTAGCTATTAAAATAAATAAATAAATAAATAAATAAACCCCGGACCTGTAATTAACAGATGTTTGTGGTACTGCAATAAGTGAAACTATTTTAACAGGAAATGCTGTTGGTAGAAACCAAATGCTGAAGTAACCCTTTGGTTAAAAAGAAGCATAACTGTGTAGCCTGATGGGAAGGACTCCCTCCCTGAAAATAAGCAACTCTGGGCTCAAGAAACATTAATTACACAGACAAACTGAAATAGGACCAAAATGAGGGTGCTTGGAAGTGCTTCCACCCCCAGTGCTGTACCTTGGGGGAGCATCTCACCTACGGCAGGGTAACCTGCTCCTTTGGAGGCAGCTGGTTCAGACTGACGTCTGACCTCACCTCATTCACCTGTGTGTTGCTGCTATGTTTGGGACAGCACAAAATGGGCAGCATGGAGGAAAGCTGCCCAGGCGGCAGGCTGTGCAGAAAGTCACGGTCCGGTTTTCCCCCTAACCTAAGGGATGGTGAGTGGCATCCCCTGGGAGGGGGGATAGTGGCTTCAAACACCTCACGAAGCCGAAGGATTTATCTCTTGCACCCTGGCTACTGAATAAAAAGGGGGGAAACACCACTTCTTGCTTTGTGAAATTTAGTCTTTTCATTTCCTTTGCTTTTACTACATGTGTCCAAAAATGAAGTGTTTCATTTTAGGGGTCAGAAGGAGCTTTTCAACGCAAAATGAGGTTTTCTCTTTTTTCATTTCATGTAAAAAAAGGGGGAGGGGAGGAGGGAGAGGTGAGTTGCATCAGTTTAATCCAAGCTTCCAAAATATTTCAAATTCAGCAGTCATGCTGAAAATAAGTGCAATTATTCAGGCAGCTCTACTCACTTTGCACACACAGTAGCATTGAGATGATACATAACTATATATATTTCATTTTAAGGTGTTCATTTACACAGTGAAGTAGCAAGACTAAGCATGGGAATATACATTTCAGATTCAGGGCCTGGATTTGTGAGCATGTATGATGGGCATAGATGATAGAAACTGAGTACGAATCCCACTTAGATTTGAGTTCCTCCTCCTGGTAAAGCCTGCAGCTTGTGCAGTGTGCCTGATTGTTACTTGCTTTAATGGTAACAACCCTGTGGGTTGGAATGAAAGCTTTCTACAATAAACCTCGGCCCTACTGACCTGACTAGCTTTGATGCAAGTATTATACAGCTTTCTACTGCAGGCTGTGGAGGTACGGTGTAAAATGGGAGAAGCATTTGTTCCTAAGTGGAGTGAATGAAACCCAATTTATGGCAACAAAACCTTTGGAAGCTAACTGGCTATCTCATTTATCCTTCTAAATGTAAATGAAAATCACATGTAAAATATTAATAAAACAACTGGCACCTTTGGTTATTTTAAGCCCGTACTCTGCCAAATGCGAATACAATAAATAATTTTAGAGAGAGAACTGGGTAGGCTAGTCCAAAATCTGTTTTTGTACTTTTTTTATAGAGATGCCAAGACTGTTTGATCAGCATGGGAGAGCAATTTGTTGACTCACGAACCTAGCTCTCTCTGATTACTGCTTACATAGCACTTTGGAAAGGTTGGCCAAATACCTTCAAGTCAAGTACCTTGTTATTATGAACACGAGTGCCAATAACAAAGAAAAAATAGCCTACATGTCACTGAATAATAAATCATGGAGGCAAATAAATGGCTTTTCTAAGAAATGCTCTATTTACATTTCGTCATGTGACATGGCTTTGCTTATGCTCGTGGACGTGATAACACTTAAAAGAATATTTCCTTTTCAGTGCAGCATCTTGGCATCAATCATCTTAGTGCAACTGCATGTTCTGGGATCTGTTTGCAATCAGGCAAACGAAGCGTCAAGGGAGATTTAGCGGTAAGACCAATTTTTAGTTTAAGTGATGAAGCTGTATAGGTAAACATAGCTGGCCTTATTCAGCGGTCATAAACTACCTCCCTCACATGAGCCTTTGGCATAATTACTCATGCAGAACAGGTATTCATCCTCTCTAAGCACCACATGAATGAGGCCATGGTAAAGTTATGCAAAGGGAATATGTATCCAATCTGATAAGAAGTCCCTAATAATTGCTGGTATTTTCCATAATATTAGTTTAGGGCTAGAGCCACAAAAAAGGTTTAGGCATGTAAGCTCTGCCTAACTGCCTCTGTAGGCATTTGCGGCCAATATTTAGATCCTCAAAACCCCTGTTCAGCTACTGCCTAACCCTGGAGGCGTCTGAAGTCTGCAAGTGCCTACATTCCTGCCAGTAAAATTCCTGAGGTGCCCAAAGGTCTGCTCCTGGGCATGCCTGGGACTGCCTTTTTTTTTTCTTTCTTTCTTTTTTTTTTTTTTTTTTTTCCCCCTCCCCTCCTTCCCTTCCTGAGCTCAGTAAGTAGACACCCAGCTTATGTTTAACCCCTGATGTCTTCCATGAATGAGAGCTCTGACAGGCATCCTTTGAGAAGCCTCAATTGTCCCATGACCACCACCACAAAAAAAAAAAAGTGATTTCACCTCAGTCTAACCCCTCCACAGTGGCAGGTCACTGAACTTCAGGTCTCTGCCAGAGAGGGGACATGCCCCCCCATTGCTGTGCTCCAAGCAGAAGACAAGGATGGTTACCCAGCCTGGGGCATGACGAGGGCTCTCCAGCCAAGGCTGGTGCCCCATCGCAGACCTGCCGCCATGCCAGGGGACATCCCTGGAGCTCTGCCCCAGCTGGAGAGCCAACTCCTGCCCTGCTGCCCGGCCGCCCGTGCCATTTCCCTGCCCCGGGGAACACCCTGGGGTGCCAGGCACAGTGCCAGCTTCAGCAGGGAGGGCCTGGGAGTGCTGCAGCCTCGGCTGCCTCCGGCCTGGCGATCCGGGCGTTTGGCAGGAGCTCGGGCTGCGCTTCCAGGAGCAGCCGAACCAGCACGATCCCTCCCCGCTGCCAAAAAGGGGAGGGCCTGCTCCCTCGCCCCACGGCCACGAGCCCTGCCCTCTCTCGTGGCAGTTCTGGCATCGCTGGCCTCTGCTGAGGCAATTCAACTTCCTAAAATGCCAGAAAGACTTTTTTTTTCTTTTTTTTTTTCTCCTTTCTTGGCAGGTAAAGCTTTCTGCAGGTTTAGCGAGTTATGTCATCCCGTGGAGGGATCCAGCCGTCCCCAGAGCTGGCTGGGAGAAAGCGGGGCGAGCAGGCCTGCTGGTGGCGAGCAGCTGTCGCCAGCTCCACAAAGGCTATCTTTAGATATCAGAGAGAACTAACGAGAAATCTAACTGCTTTTTTTCTTGCTTTTTCACAGAAGCTGTTCAGTGGCTGATCTGCAAAATCAGCCTGTGGCCATCTTGTACTGTAGCCGATGTTCATGAGAAGGGGCTAACATTGGCACCCTACACCAAAGGAAGGCACAGGCCAACGTAAGACACGTACTTTGTCAACAGGAAAAGGGAAATACACGTTACTTTTTCTAGTATCTTTTTAACTGCCTTCAGGTGACTTGTATGAAAGCAGGTGTGGCAACTGTGCTTCTGAGTAATATGACTCATGTGAATGTGATGGAGGCATTTCCCCCTTCTTGCTTTTCACTCTGTCAGATGAAACCTTGGAGATCAACAACACGGCAGATGCCAAATACGGCAGGTAGGAGACCCAACAGAAGGAAAGTGAGATAAAGAGTCAGAGCATATCTAGGGCTGGGAGGGAGAAGGAAGAATCCATGGCCTTTCAGGTGCTTTCTGGATTTAACACCCTACTGCTTTGCTGTAAGTGGCCACTTCCACCTTCTCTAGTTAAAAAAAAACCAAAAAAAAACAAAACAGAAAACCTCACAGAAGTTTTAATTTTGTCCTTTCTGTTTGACTTTTTGGTAGGAGATGTCAGTCTAGACCTTGTCTAGCCTGGTCAGAAGCAATTAGTGTGGCCAGTCTGAACTCAAATGCCTCCCTGACTCAGATGTGGAGCTGAGATTCACTTTTCCCAGAGTGCCAGGACTTCCTGGAGGTGTGTTGTTGTGCACAGGTAGGTGGCTGTGCAATTTCAAATCTATTACTGATCCATCTTTTATCTCAGTGCCAAAGCAGTGGCATAAATATTGTCTGTGCCCATCCAGACCTGGATGAATTGTGCACGTATGCGTACCTGCCTGTATAGTTTCCAGCTCTTGGATGTATTTCTCGACCATGGTTGCACTGGTAGCAGTAGGAGGTGAATCCACAGCTTTCCAACAGAGCCCAGTATCAAGCATGTAGCAGAAGTGATGCTCAGACGAGCAACAGGAACAATTAGCTGGTATGGGTGATGAGGTTTAAGTTAGACAGCAGTGGCAAATGCAAAACATGCAAGCCTAAGGAAGGCAGGGCTTGCACCTCATGCTTGCTGGTGGATCCTTTGTTTAATGCCAGCTCAACTATGTGACATTTCTGATTTGGCCTCAAAAATAAATATTTCATTCTTAAGGCTTTTCAGTCTGTGGTCCCCTCACATAAATATGACATCTTAATGGATACTTACTGAATAGCAAAATAACACACCTAGCTCCTTTTCTGCCTCATGTACGCTTACCTTAAGACTTTCAGTGGTGGGTGCTGGACAGCCCCTTCTGCATGTCTCTGAATTCCTACAGCACCTGCAAAGGCAGAGCGCTAACCACCTGGGGGGCTTCCTGGTGCTACAGTATTGCAAAGAGTCGTTAACAATCAGGGTATTATATCCAGTGAAAAAACAAACAAAATACTTCACTGCTCAAGTGTCTACTCCTTCCAGCTTCCACAGTACAGTGGGCTTAAAATGTCTGGGATGCTTTGCTTTTTTCGATATCTCACCCAAAATCAAGCATGGTATAAACCATGTTTTTTATCAATCAAAGAATTAACTTTAGGGTAAATAAATAGCATTGTCAGCTTCTGTGTCTCACAACAGTTTGAATTTGAGACATGTACTATAGGTCTCTGGTGTTCTTGCTTTCTGCCCCCTCCCCACTCTGCTACTCAGTCTGTGAGAAAATGTGTCCTCCTGGTAGTGCCATATTAGAAAGGAGGGGTGTTTCCTGTCTAGTGGAGCTAATCAAGTTTCAGTCCAAATAAAGCTGAAAGGGTCTGCAGATTGGGAGGCTTTTCTGGTGAGACTTGCTCTGTACATTTGTTTTTATAGTACTACAGTTGCCAATCAAAGAAGCAAGCAAGTCACTGCTTAATCCAATGCAGACTAAACAGCAAGGGGACTGGTTATGGGAATTTGCTTACAAAGAGATTTCCTGTTCTGTTTGGAGGTCAGTCCCAGTAAAAATAAGATAGTGGAGGGATTTACTTGGTCCCTCAACATATAAGTGTGGAAGTGATAATCCCAGTTTAGCATGTGAAAAACATGGGCAGGAATCTACAAAGTGCCCATGGAGAGAGGCTTTTCCTCTGTTGTATTAAGGGGAGGTATCCTTTCAAACTGACAGGCAGGCCGTGCCCTAGTTTTTGTCTTGGTTGTCTTAGTTTTCAGACCATAACAAGGGTGTAGATCCTTGAAAGACAAATTATGGCAGATTATTCTTTTGCAATCATATTGGCAAGTTTCTCTCACAGCAATAAGATGAACTGTAAGTAGGTTTTCCAGTCTCATTTGCTTTTAGTTGTCCTGAATTTTCAGGTAAATAAGGGAGTAGTCACTCAAGCAAAAATCCAATCTCTAGGGATAATTGTAGAGATTAGCTAGAACATCTAATTGCTTTATCTGATGAAATCACACTATTCCAAATGGGTAGAATAGAGCAGGCTGATCATTTGTGTTGCCTTGGGGAACTCTAGGATATGTTTTATGTAATCACACCACCATATTATGATAGATGGTTAGAATGAAGCTGAGGTCAAGAGTGACAAATGTAGGATGCTCGTGGGCAGGAATGGTCAGTGCATGAAGAAGCACAGCCTGGGAACGTTTTCGATGAGGCAGTGAGAGTTCGCTGGCCCCATCACACTATGAGGAAGTAGAGCTGGAGCTGCTTTTTCAAAGGCGATTGCAAACGAACACCCTCTTCCTTCCTGCTCCATAACAAAAGCCCTGCAAGAATAGCTGCCACGGATGGTCAGATTGCATTAATCATTTTTGCTTGGAAGTGTCCTCTCCGTAACCAGTGACAATTTCCATGCAAGTAAGCTGGTGCACTGGAGGGGCTATTGCTAGCGAACAGTACGGTTAATGAGTGATACAGGTGTTTTGCTTATTTCTCATTCACATGCCTTCCCATTCCCCCTGAGGAAGGGAGTGGTGATGACGAGCTTTCCCATCGCCTGCTCCCAGGTTTGAGTATGTGTGGCACAGGTGGGAACAGCAAGAGCTGCAGGTAAAGGGCTGGACAAAGGCGAGAGCTGCAGTTCTTGGTGAATGGAGACATTGGTAGTAACCTAGAATTACTCCTGGTTATGAGTTAACACAGAGGAAGGAATTAACAACAATGGTCACTAAAGACATAAGGGCCACAATCACAGCCACAGCCCTGTGATCTCCCTTTTACTCTCTTCTTCCATTTAGGAGCAAATGTGCCAGCAGAGGAGTTGTGAATTACTAAAGTTTAGTCCAGTTGGAGTTTAGCCTAGCCTACATCACAAGGGAACTATTCCTATTAGGTGTGCTACAGGCATGAGCAAGACCCCTGCCATTCCCATCTGTCTCTGGTTGCTCCCTGCTTGTCCTCTGTGTTGTGAACCCCATGCATTTTTCTTGTGCTCAGTAACGCCTTTTGGCCCTGCTCCCCCATATATAACTCTCCCAGCAGATGCTCTATCTTCATTCTTAACACATATCCAAGAAATTTCCTCCTACTTTTTAGCTGTAAAGCTATCAGATTCATCCTGACACTCGCCAGAGATTTGTCCCATTAGATGCCTAATTATTTGCTTTCAGAAGCATACAGACACTTTTTTTTTTCTCTAGTGTATTTCCAGCCTTCACATCCATATATCTACATGGAAATAATATTCAAGTTGAAAATCTGTAGTTCAATTTTTAAGATACAGACTTTTGATGAACAAATCTAGTTTACTGTGGTAAATGCAGTTGTTACCCTGTGTGACATTAAAATTCCTTCCGTATTTCAAGATTCACCCACTCAGACTTCTTACATAGGCTGGAGATGGGATCTGCCAAGGCTCTTGTTAGATTCTTCTCTTGGGGTGGGGTGTGTGGAGATTAAAGCAGATCACTTCTTTTCCAAAAATTCTTTTTTGCGACCCTGGTCAAAATCTTCTTCTGTACTTGCATGTACACCAAGCTGTCAAGCACGTGAGCTATATATTATTACACTCACTAGTTCTGTGCGTCTCCTGGTGTGATATTGTCAAATCATGTCGTACGTGTGTTGCGTTCATCTGCTCTTTGTCTTACGGTGATGTTGATCTCAAAGCCAAACAAGAGCAATGACATAAGACGTCCCAGTTTGACAATGGGGTCTGTGCTGCATTTCTTTAATTGGTAAATTGAATCTTGATATAAAACTTTGCTCATATCAATTATCTTTGCTTGTATCCATTAACTTGGTCAGTAAATGCCAATTTCTCCAGTTATTTGTTTTACTAAATCTTCCATTTCTTTATTTGGATATGAGATATACAGCTTCATAGTTCTGCGTGTTAATCTTATTGTCTAAATCAATCCCTTTTTATGACATTGATCTCTCTGGCATCTCTTGAAAGCATTATGCGGATTTCATAGTCTCATTCATCCTCACTTGAGGTTTCTTCATCTGAGAACAATTATAGTTTTAGCCAAATACACACTGCTGTCATGTGGAAAGAGCCGTGACATATCAATATTGACTACTGGTGGTGAATCTAACTGTAGAAACTCAGATTTGTTAGTCTTCTCTATTTGAAATTACTGCTTTTACGCTTTGTGCACTAGCTTTTTGCTGTTAGTTTCCTTGGTGCTTCTTGGGCTGGTTGGTATTTTTTTAAGTCTGAGCTTCAATTTTGCCACATGTCAATTACAGTAATTTCCCAGTTCCTCTATAAACTTAGATATCCTGCAAAGCTGATTCAAATTTCCCTCTACAGCACAGGTTGGCTAATCTGGTTGGTAGCAACTCTGCCTGGGGAATTCCACACTCTCTGGTGGATACTGTTGTTTGGGAACATTTCTCTTCCAATTATGAAGGAGGGTACCAGCCCTAGTTCCACCAGCCTTCCCAAATTCTGGGGGGGGTGGGTGGGGAATAAAGGTTGTGCATGTCTTTGTCTCAGTGACTTCCTGTAGATAGATACAGAATGTGGTTTTGAACTCATCAATTTGTTGGTTTCATGGTACAAAAGTCATTTTTGGGAAGAGTGTTCTATGTTGGAGCTATTGACTGCTGATTTGCTGTTCATCTGCAAGCAGTTTCTTTGCTTTGGAAAGTTAAGCAACACTGTTGCTTTGGAGGATAACCAATTATACCCCCCAAAAGATATTACTTGCAAAAAGACATTATTATTTTAGAGTTTATATTCTTTTCTGTCATCTCTGGCTCCCGATACCCAGCTATCCATAACTGAAGATTTTGAGTGTGCATTAATTTCCTGTCATCGCTTATGCTGCTTTTATAACTTAGCAATGCTTCTTATGTTCCAAAAATATTTTCATAGTTTGTTCACTACTTCTAAAGAACTTACTGATCATTGCTTTCTGCACAGGTTTTGGTTTGGGTTTTTTGTTGGGGTTTTTTTTTTTGAGACTTGTTAAATGTGCTGGGACAAAATCCATACCTCAGAATGGCTGCCTGACTTTATTTCTGTAGTTTTTGGATGTGGGTTGATATTTTTTTTATTTTTATTTTTTTAAATAATACTTCACCATTTCTCTTCTGTCCCTTTGAAAGGACCTCAGGGTTTCCCTTCTGCCCTCACTTCTGCTACCTTGGTTGCAAGCCTACCAAGCCAGGTTACTTTTTTATGTCTCCCTGTCCCCACAAGTCTTGGTGGTGCTTGCAGTGGGGGGTGAGGACTGTCTGAGAGTGCTGAGCCTCCACCCAGAACAGCTTGAGGCCCAAGAGGAGGTAAAAATGCCAGTTTCAGCCCAGAGACATGGCTGGGACCTCTGCCTAAGCCCTGGGCTGAGAAAGGGAGGCACCGCCGCATCCACCTCTTCCCCAAGTGGGGAAGGCAAACCCAAAGGGCATGGGAGGCACATGCCCCCAAACAGGGCAAGGGGAGGTTACTCAGGTGGGATTTGAGGGTCACTCTGACTCTTAGAAGAGGCCAACCCTAGCCAGGTTTTTGAAGCAAAAGCTGGCAGAGGTGCAGAGCCCTTCCCCGGGTACGTACAGTCTCCCCAGGTGCTGCCTGGCACGGGTGCTCTTTGCTGAACCTAGCCCTCCATCTTTCCTCTTCTCTTACATGAAAGGCATTAGTGTGCATATTAAATGGGTTGCTTTTGTTTATTTCTGCCTCACTACACAGTTGAACTTTGTCTTAAGTAAAATACAGTTCTGTGCAAACTAACAATAAAATTGCAACCTCTGTACTCAATTTCTCCCTAAGTGGCATAGTCTCTAGGTCTTTACGGAATTTATTATTCTTTCTTCCATAAGGAACATTTTTACTTTCAACATTATGTGTGATTGAAGTAGCGAAATATTTCATGTGATGTTTGGGACCAACAGTAGCTATGCAGTCTTTTAAAAAAAACAACATCTCTTTTGACAATCTCCATAAGCTTTCTAATATATTTACTTTGAAATTATTTTGGATTCACTATATGTTTCCTACCAATCAAAGCTGGTACAAATCATGTGTTGCATTAAGCACTTGATCTCCCCCCCAAAAAATCAGCTACTTTTTACTCAATGGCCTGTCCAAACAATGAATTAGTTTCTTCATTAGTTGGATAACAAAGGCCTGCCACAACACATGTTTTTTTTCTTTTGAAGTGCTCTCTTAAAAAAACAGCTTACATTCAGATGTTTACCAGTTTAAAAAAAAAAAAGTTTCCTCTGAGTGAGATGTATCTAGGGAGTTTTAACAGATTTTATTATTATTATTATTATCATCACTATTGTAAATTTAGTAACACACAGAACCAGGAACCCCAGTAAAACTCTGGAATTAAGGAAGCATGAAAAGCAGCATGTTCTTCTGCGTGTAATTCTTCATCATTCCCTGAAATATGTCATTTTAAAAAGTGCTTAAATAATGGCCTTGGCTACTAATGAATGTTAGTGAATGCACATACTAAAGGTTTGGTTCTTTTGATCAGGATTTTAGTTACACAGAGAAACAAGCAGACATTTGTACAAAAATTAATGGAACAAACACTGTTGTTTTAGCTGTGGTTATAGAAAGTCAGACTCACAGACTGACATGAATTCTCTGTAAATTTTCAAAGGTCTGTTCTTCTACTGGAGCGGGAAAATTTAATAATAGCATAATATATGTTTTAAACATTACCTTTTGCCTAAGGATTAAAAAACAGGCCACGAAAGGCACGCTGTCAGTATAATAATGCCATAAGTAAGCAGCCTGTCAACAAGGGAATGTACTGTGATGTTCTGTGTGCCTTAAGACGATGAAGATGCAAATGAGAAATAGTAGTTAATCAAATACGGATGTTATTCCAGAATAAAATAGGATGTTAAAGGGCAACAGATTTTGGAACAGCTGTCCTGTGACACACAGTTTTGAAATGAGATTTTTTTTTTTCTTTTTTTCTGGCTTAGCTCAACACAGTTTCAAAAATTTCCCACTGTATTGTCAGAACGTGTTCTGTCACATCCCTCCTGCAGGATTTCTGGATGTGGGAAACCCATGATCCTGCCAAAATGTTCTGAAACCTGGCTTATCTTCCACATGAGAAGGGATCGTGAAAAGATTAGCTCCCTTTAAAAAGGGAGCTGTTACAGGTATATAGAACAGCAAGATGTAGAAAAAAAAAACAAACCAAACTAGTGTTCCTGTTTGGTCATTCATAACAGGAAGATTCACAAGCTTGAAAGGCAAGAAGTTTGATCTAGAATACTCTCTGCTGTTCTTTTAAATAAAATACAAAAGTTATATTTTGAAAATACAGTGCTAGTAAATTGTTTTACCATTGAACTGTGAGACATATCAGTTATAATACTCTTAGAGCTGGTCACCCCACTTAAAAGCATAATAAATGAGTTGGGTAAGTTATGAGTCAGACATTATCACTTGAGGTACTTGGTGGAAAAGGGCCTCAGCAACAATTTCTTTGAAAAAAGCCCCTGATCGTTATGGATAAACCTGCTGGAGAGAGGGGCTGTTCCACCACTAGGTAGCCGGGAAGAAGGCGATGTGTGAGGCTCACCTCAACAGCCCCTCATCATCTGGGGCAGCCTGGGACAGTAAATAGGCTAAAGCATGGCGTATCTCATCAGTTGCCATGCGTATGTATGCCCCCACCAGCCCCTAACTTGGCAGAATATTCCTGAACTGCACCAAGGGACACCCCGAGGGCAGGCAGGTTCGTGGTCCCAGAAACCCTCGCCAAACACAGCACTGAAACTGCCCAAAGAGGCCGGTCTGGCTTGTGCTCCAGCTCGTGGGGTGGGCAGAAATCTTCTCATAGAAACTACAGCTCACGGAGGTAGAAAGAGGGAACAACTCTGCCTGCAGCAGCCTCCACAAGTCTTCGGGTCCTCTTTCTGCCCACTCAGCGATCAGAAGTGGAGAGGTGCATCTGTATCCCCCTAATGGGCTGTTTTGTGGTGAAAGTTCCCAGGAGGTGTGTTTTGCAGTATTTATGGTGCCTCCATGGACCTTACTACTTCCATGGGAGAAGCTCAGGAAATCCAGTATTTGTAGTCCCAGAGAATGTGAAGGTCAAACCACTCCAGACAAGGACGAAGGTAGGGAGGAGGCATTACTCCACATTGAGGAGAAAATGATGTTGTAGCTCTTCTCAGCTCCCCTCAGTTTAGAGGTGATACAAATGCTGAACCATACCTCAGTCTTCTCCAATGCTCCTCAAAAACACCAGAGAGGCCAAACGGTTATAGCTGGAGTAAAAGGTATTTCTAAATGGAAAGACATAATAGTAGTCAAAGATGTACTTTTACCCACTTAATTTGCAAACCATTTTCTAACCATAGTGAAATCATATCACATCTGGTTTAGGGGATAGATTTTTTTTTTTTTTTTCAGTATAGCAGTTCTCTTTTTCACTATGTATTTTTAAGTTGAAAAGCTATATTATGAATGGAATAAAGGACTCCTAACATTACACTTTGGCAGCACTAAGTATAGTTCACCTCTGACTTCTTTTAAGAAGCTTCTGCCTTTCTGTTTCCTTATAGGTGTTATTCATTGTGAGGAATTACCCTTCATTTTAGGGAATAACTGTGGATTTAACCACAACATACAAAAATTTTATGTGAAATTCTTCCTTTGTTTACAGTGGCATAACTTGTACTAACCTCAATTAATGAGAAAAAAAAAAAGAAGACTTATTTTAGAACTCATATCTGGATTTGGGATCTAAATTTAGTTGGGTGAAAGTCTTAATTTTTGGAAGGAATTTATTCTGAAGCTTCTGCTTTTGATTGGAGCTATGAGTTTAAATACCTTTCAAAACTGTTAACGAATGAGACATGCTTTAAGTCACACAGTCAGAATCAACTCTGAGGATAGCCCTGGGTCATTTTCTTCTGTTGGTCTATTCCCACCTGAGCTCTCAAACTTTCCTCTTAATGTTTAAACCCTAATTGGTGACTAAGCAGGCATTTTCACACTAACAAGGTATAACAGAAAGCAAAGAATGGATTTTTAGGTGAGGCAAAACTGGATCAACAAAAGGTGATTAAAACAAATTTGAATGTTACTAGATAGACATATGCATATAAAAAAATAGGATGAATAGAAAGCACACCTTCTTTCTCTCTTCCTCAAGAGATGAGTCTGCTCCATGCATGAATGCAAAAGCCAAGAGACTCCTAATTACAGCACTTGTGGAAAGCAAATCACCATCTGTTTTAATGCCATCCCTGACAACAAATACCATTTGAATGTTAAAACCTCTAGAGCTTCCTTTTTTAACATGCTATTCTTTATATCAGGAAACAGTCCCAACCCCTTCTCCAATCCCTTTAGAAAGGATCATCACCTTCGTTTGCAGGTGGAGAAATTGCAGCAGAAGCTGTGTCAGGTACACACAGAACATGTCCTGGCTGGGTGGCCCCTTTCCTTCCCTTCATCCCAGAGCACGTCCCCTCCTTCACGCACAACTGGTTGTGTCTTCCTTCAAGGTGGGCTGTAATAGTAACAAAATTGCAGAGAAAGCCAAGTTTGCCTACTATAAAAGGTATTTTGACCTTTATCACAACCTGCAGTTCTTGTGGGTGTGGTAAAGCTCCTTTAATCATTCGAGCCGCATCTCTGTTGCTAAATAAAATTGGGCCAGGGAGTGCATTTGAGCACTGACTGCCAGGCATCTGTGCTACTTAATTTTGAGTACGTTCCTTGGTCGCTTTGGCCTTTGCCAAGCAGTGCTCTCTAAGACAATGCCTAGGCTTGGCACAGGGAAAGCATAGAGCAGAAACCATTTCCAGTAGGGAATATAGGTAAGACTGAACCAAGTTTAGATCCCTCTTGCCAGGACAGACCTCCAAGGTCCAGCAGGCTTTGCACCTCCTAACATCTCTGTGTCTACATGCAATGCATGCATCAGACTCACGTGATGCAAATACCATGCTGGTGGACCTGCACATTATTTCAGGCATACTGAACTGAAAAAGACCACACCAAAATTTTAATGATGTCTTAGGGCCACCATTGCACAATCTAAAGGATAAAGGTGGGATGGTGGGAAGGACTGAGGCCAAGTACTGTGGATGTAGACAGACTGGGCCACTTGGCCCCTAGGCCAGGAATACTCCCTGGATCTGTTTTATTTAGCAGTCTTAACATAGCCTTAGAATACAGCACAAATAAGTTTTTCCCACTTTAATGCTTTCCTGTAGTAATTTTTACTCTCTTTTTTTTTTTTTAATCTGATTTCTTTAGACTTTTAAAATCGCTCTGCATCATGCCAGCAGGTCTTTGCAGAAATTGTGGATGCCCCATCCTTGGAAGTGTTGAAGGCCAGGTTGGATGGGGCTTTGAGCAACCTGGTCTGGTGGAGGGTGTCCCTGCCCATGGCAGGGGGTTGGAACTAGATGGTCTTTGAGGTCACTGCCAACCCAAACCATTCTATGTTTCTATGAAATCTGGGGGAAATTATTTCCTTCCACCCACCCAGTGTAATTTGTGTAAGAGTTTCAGTATTAAGTTCTTGCAATATTTTATTTAATATTAAATATTTTATTAATAATATTGCAAGTATTTAAATAATAACAAAAAGAGTCAAATTTAATGTCTCCTGAGCTGGAATGATAACATATTCAAAGCATTTTCAACTTTCTCTATCATTTTTTTTATTTTCCTGGCATTGCTAGCGTGTCTAAGAACTCAATTCAGAAATATATTAAAACCTCAAGAAAGCCTACAGCAATTTCACTCTATTAACATGTAATTTAGAAATATCAATCTTCTTTCATCATTTGGGCAAAGCATAGCTGTCATGCCATTGATTTATTGGTTGCAGTGAATGTATGTCCCAAATAGAAAACCAGGGGTGTTAAGGATCTTAGGTTTCCTCCTGTTATTCAGAATGCATCTTGAGAAAAGCTCTTCGTCTTCTCTTGAGAAAAGCAGAATAGCTGCTGTTTCCAAGATAGGAGATGCTCATCTTAGCCTTCTACCAAAAGGTAGAATTGCACCCAGCATGTAAATCTGCCAGCATCTTAGTGTGGTAGTGTATTCATAAATACTGTCCTCAACAGCACATGCACAGGCTTGGTACTCGTTGGAACCAATGAGTTACTTGTGTGCATCTGAAGGTAATTGAGATTCTTTTCGGCGGGTTTGTTCTTGGGAGCCAAAAAGGTTGCATGATCTGGTGGGATTTTGTAAAATAGGCTGATGTTACAGAATTGCCTCAACCTTCTGTCCAAAATAGCTCTGTAGCTTCCTGAAACATGTTTTCACCATTTGGGGTTTAAAGCTTGCCTTCCGCTCCACTGCTGTACTAGAAAAAATGCATTTAGGTTTGACTTCATGTTCAATCTTTTGGTGCCCCCAACATATGGTTAATGAAATCTCAGAGTGAGTTGCAGACAAATGCTGAGGATTTCATAGACCTGGGCCAAAAGAAATGTTAAAAAGCTGCCTGATCCATCTGATTCAGGGTACAATTTGAGGTTTGGCATTCCCATAAAGAATGTTTCATGAAAACAAAGAACTTTTAATGGGAATATTTGGGAAGACTGAAATATACTTTAATCAATTCTAGCAGTTTATGAGGGGATAAAACTAAGTGAAAGTCCAGGTCTTATCACCAAAGATTCAAATTCCACAGAATTCAGTCTTGAAATCCACTTGAAATCATGGGCATTCGGTTACCTCTGAGACAAACCTGCTTGACCTGAATCAGTATGTAAATTTAAGTTGTATTTTTATTGCTTCTACTTGTTTATTATTTAAATTTATTTATTTATATTAGTTAAATTTATTTGTTTCTATTAGCTATTGTTTAAAAAAAGACATCCTTTCAACAAAGCACATCAGAACATTTTTTTTTTTTTTTTACACTAAATTAGTTCAACGCTAATGTCTTTCACATAAAGGGACATGCTAAAGTCAAGATTGCTAAATCACATTAAGAATTAAAAGCAGACTGTAATTTTACAATGAATAGTATTAGCCATCACAGTTTAACATCTGTGCAATATATGAATCAGAAAGTTTTTATTTTTCTGTCAGAGAAAATGTGCAGTAAAATTAATTTCTCTCCAAAATGTCTTGGAGACAGAACAATTCTTAAATGAGAAGTAAAATGGTAAACTGTTTCTCATTTTTTATTTTTCCTTTCAAATATGAATATTAAAGCAGAGCAGGTAGAAACAGTTGGTACATGTTTGAAAAAGATCTTACCACGTTGTCTGGCACAGTAGGTGTGTTCTTTGATGATTTACTTTTTGATCTGGTCAATATTAAATATCATAAAGGTGATATGTTGGAAATTGAAAAGAGCATTAAGTCCCTTTGCAATCAGTAATGCAAAAGGTTCTTTGTTTTGTAGCTTCATGTCAAGGCAAACGTAAATATTTTTTTAACAGTGCGATTACTCACTGCAGTGTCTTAAATTCGCTATTTCTACCACAAGTTATTACATTTCCTACAAAAATTGTGGAGTGGGTTGGTGTTTTGCAGGAAGGCACTGCGGCTGATCATCGTGTTGCCTTCTGGCCACAGATTTTCAAAGCCTTGAAAAGTTTCAGCTTGGCAAATGCAACCAAGGACATCCGCACTCATTTCTCTAACCTGGCCTTTCTGCAAATGGCAAATTTATTTATGTGTAGGGAAGGTGCTAGGTTAGATTAGGGGCCATTTTGTGATTGCAGTGTTTTAGTCTGCTATGATGTACTTTTACATTAAGCCCAGATGTTATGTAGCAGATGTAATATAAATAAAATAAATGTGTTTCAGCTTGTCCAGTATTGGATTCCCTAAGCTCTGTGCAGATGCCTCTGCATAAAGAGGAAAATCCTTTTTGTGAAACGTGGTCACAACGAATGGGATTTTTAGAGGGTAAAATTATGTTTAGCTTTATTCTGGTGACTCTGAAGTCCACCAAAGACTCCTACCAGCTTCAGTTGAAGCAGAATTAGGTCAAGAAAGAGGGTTTCTGATGGACTGATCTTAAAGCAGTAGCTGTTTTCTGGAACAGGTCTAACCTTTCTGCCTTCAGTCAAACTGGTTATCGTACTCTGAGTTGTGTGTCAGCAGTCTAAGGACTGCTTATTTTCTGAGATGTTCTGTGATACTTCAAAAGAGAAAGTGCTATATCAGCTCCATTGCTTTGCTTCTGTTGTTTTTTAAACTGAACCTCTGGAACAATGACTCCTGCCCATGTGATTGAAGCTTTTCCTGAAAGCATTGCCCAATGTTATGGTTTGTTACAATCCATCCCCTCATGCGTTCACCCTGGTGCCCATATGGCCCTGTCGTTGTGGACTCCTCACAAATGTTTGTACATGGGAACAAAAGCAGTATTTCTTTGGTTTGGCCGGAAACGTATCCTCAGGCAATGGAGGGCATAGGTGTGCATCAAGGCCAGCTGCTTAATTGGTAATACATCTACTGAGAGTTTTCTCTGAATGAGTACGGGATGAAAAATAAGCCTGTGTTGGAATTCAAATATGAGGTTCTAGTGTGAGCATCACTCCTGAATAGCAGGAGGGCTATTTCCCCTTTTAAGAGAAGCAGACTTCAGCATTGATTCCCCTTTCCCCAAAAGCAAAGCAAAAGTACATCTATTACCTTCTATCCTCATGGATAAGGATCCCAAGATCAGGGGTCCATCATGAATAGAGGTCGAATGCAATTTTTTCATCTGTGCTGTCAGTGTCCATAAACTGGAAAATACCAAAGCTATTCCTGCGCGTTTACGTTAGGTTCCTTCCACTCAACTGCACGAGCAGGCTGGCTCCTTTCACTCCCTGGGTCAAGGTTAGTGTTTTGAAAGCTGAAGGTTGTTGTGAGTTCTGGTTATACACGGCTGGCCTCTAAGTGTGATGTCTGCTTGTACGACATGCGGCTGTGAAGTGAGCCAACTGCATCTTGCCCAAAACGTTTTCCAAGCACAGATTGTGGAGGCCGAAACATTTTGGGGTTAAAAAAAAAAAGGCAGCAGCTAGCATACTTTATAGACACTATTACACACCATACTTTAAAGTTGTTATCAATTCAGACTCTAATCATTTGAAACCTTATTAAACATTGCGCAGAAACCATCTGAGGGGCCAAAAGGTATCAAGGTCTAGAGACACAACTTTGAAAAACTCACTGCCTTTTTTTTATAATTCTAAAATATTTGAGCATCTCTGAAGGGCACTTTTTAAAATTCTTTCTTCTTGCCACTCAAGCTTTCCTTGAAATTCATATGAGTCAGAAAAGTAGTTTTGGAGAGTCTGGAAATGTAGTCATAAGATCTGGAAGAATAGCCACATAAAGCATTCTGCTAGCTTAAGTAAGATATGAGGCAGAGAATTTTCAATGAACCAGTTTGAGAAAAATGTTGAAATAATGAATGGAACCTATTCTTGGTTTTTCATTATTATTGTTTATAATTATTGTTAGAGCATATGCCAGTTTCAGTTACAAAGGAGGATGCAAGTCAAGACTTCCACCATGTCCGGGGCTGTGCAGGTGAAACATGCATTCTATGTGTTAGTCTCAAGTCTAACCTTAGCATTAAAGGCATCTCTTCATGAGACGTCAACGTTTTATCCTAGCACACCTCCTAGAACCCATGGTGCTTCACAAAACCTAGCAGTTCATGGGCTATAACACAAAATTTCAAGGATAGAAGGTCTAAATGTTCTCTGTTTCTGCCAGCAAGAATTTCTACCTGTCTATGAGCTGCTGACTGTCTAGACATTCATGGCAAATATCTTAGTCAATACTTGCGTAGTATTTTCCCATTTCCTGTTTAAGATAGTAACCCTGTGAAATGATGCTCAGGGCTTATACCCAGTTTCATTTCAGCTCTCAAATAATAAAGACCCAGGCTGTTTGAATTAAACCACACTGTCTTGAGTAAAATGAAAATAAATAAAATAAAAATCTGACTTTTTTCCCTACCCTCACATAGTCACGTAGTCTTTTTTATTATTATTATTTTGCATATACCCATATTTTGTTGAAGTTAATACAAAATTAAACTGTTGCAGGGCAGAAAACTTGTTGCCCCATTCTTGTGCTGCAGAACTTCCTGCCGTGGCACTTGCCAGCTCTGGTTTCCCATTGTAACAGGGGCTGGGCAGGTAACTGCATCGTACGGTGTGAACTTTGCTCCGGCTGGCTCCACCTGATCATGGCAGAGGCTCTTTCCTCCTGCCCCTTCCCTTCTCCCCAGCAAAATGGTGCTTGTCGCTGTTGGCATGAACTGTTGCACCCTGTGCCATCATGTTTCATCCATACAAGAGCATCGGAAACACCCGCACATCAGAATTTGCTCCAGCTGCTGTTAATAATGCTTTTCATCTATTTAGCACTGCCACAGATAGCTGTTCAAAGTGCAAATCAGAGGAGAAGAGGAAATTTTGGTATGGTTTGTCTGGTTCCTTATAAATTCAGGGTGAAAAGCCAGTAAGCCATTTTGCTAGTTCAGTGTTTTTTGCAACATGGTTCAGGGACTGAGGCTGGGAATGTAGACATGGTCCATGGCCACGTTGGAGAGGGGGGCTCCATCTTCTGGGAGCTC
Organism: Aramus guarauna; assembly: GCA_013400195.1. NCBI lineage: Eukaryota > Metazoa > Chordata > Aves > Gruiformes > Aramidae > Aramus > Aramus guarauna. Next base: position 184,676 of record VXBL01008352.1, on the reverse strand, counting down.
AGCTTGAGCATCCACCACCAAAGCACTGTGAGACGTACTTAGCATTAGACACGTCCAATTCCCAGTTAAGCGCTTCAGCATGTGCTGAAGCCCTTGGGTGACCAGGGAAGGATTATTAAGATTTTAGGTGTGGTTATGAACTTTATTGAATCAGACTGTTGTTTTCTATGTACTTTTTTTTTTTTCTTTTTTTGGTAAGAGGAGCACATAGGTGCTTCCTACTTCATCTGTTCAGTTTGAGCCTGAGAGCCTTTTAGAGCTGCTGAGCAATCTCCCTTGCAGGAAGATTCAATAGGAACAGCAAATGCAGAATATTTTCAAAAATCAGGTCTTTCCCAGAAAACAGCAAAAAAGAGCTGGCATTACTGAAAATTTCTGTCTTTAATGTATAAAACAGAAACTGGAAAAAATAAATCTAGCAAGCTCCTCTCTTAATGTACCAACACAGTATCTCTGATTTCAGCCAGGCATAAATAAGCATAGGAGGATACAAGTTTCCTTGAAGCTCACTTAGGATAGCAAGTGATTTATCACCATCTTCAGGCAAAGTGGATTTGAATGAGCTTCCATGAGCCCGGTCATCATTTGAACTTGACTCGGGGCCTGCTGAGCTCAGGGGAAGTCTTACTGACCCTCACCAGGTCAGGTTCTCCTCCTCTTAATGGGAGTTTTGCCTGCATTTAACTGGGAGCAGATTCAGGCACAAACTTATCACCTATAGGAAAACTCACACACACACATGTACAGCGTACTATAAATAATATATATATATATTAGTGAGTGGTTTAATTTCAGTATATATTTCCCAGCTCTCAAACAATGGTCTCATAAGAAATAAGACTAAAAAGCCTTAATAACAGACATATGCTTTTGTAAATACATAAATAACATGCTTAAGTTATTCTTTAGCCGTGTTTTAAGACTTGCCCTTTGCAGCACCCCAGCCTTCCAAGAATGTTTCTCAATTAATTGAAAAGAAGGGTGGGGTACAGCCCCGAAAGCCTTTTGTCCACCGTATCCCAGTGCTTTCCTCCACTTCAGCGGTAATCATAGGTCCCAGATGCCGAGCTGTACTGGATACGTTTCCCCAACAAAAACATCTGGCTGCCTGGCAGAACCTTCCAGCCTGTTGCCCTGACAGCTGTTAAGTCCCTTGGACTTGCTTCATGCTCCAGTAGCAGCACGGCTTTGCTATTCTGGGTCTGTCTGAGCAGCCACGCTCACACGGATGCTGTTTGCCTTTGATCCTCACAGCTTAGCTCTTGGTCATTTTCTAGTTCTCTGTAGAAGTACAGGGGATTCTTGGGCAGCAGTTGTCATGCAAAAAACATGCCCACAGCCTGGGCAGCAGTTGTCATGCAAAAAACATGCCCACAGCCACCACGTACACGCTGTAGCGTCGTCTTTGGTGGGGACTCATGCCTCAGCCCTACCAATGGGCTTTTCAAACACTGGTGCCACCTTTCTTTCCTAAAGTCCAGGTTGCCTGGATAAAGGCACAGCTCCTTACGCCAGCCCTGGGCGGCCACAGAGGGAGGGTCTCTTCGTTGGGATGCTGGGAAGCAGAGGTCAGTCTGAAACAGGGCTTGTCTGAGGAATGCAGCTAGGAACACTGACAGAAGCAAAGTAAGGGAGGGAAGTAAGCCAGCAGCTTTTTCTTAAATACATACATGCATACATGTACGTATATTTATGTTTGTGTGTGCCTGCATTGCTATCAGCTAATGGTGCGCTTCTCTGGCATCCTGAAGGCTTTGGGTCACCCGTGCTGTTGCTTTGAGCAAAAAAAAAGAGAGCAGAATTGAGTGAAACTTTCCACTTCAGGCCTTGACTGGATTTTTTTTTTTTCTCTAAAACCTTCAGAGGTGCATTTGCAGCTTCTTTCCTCACCACCTCCTATTCGCAACGAGCTGTAATGGAGGTGGGGGTGGAATATTACAAGCACCGGGAGCTGTGCTGGCTATGGAAGAAAGGGTTAAGGGAGCTGAGGTCTGAGAGGGAAGGTGCAAGGGAATTGGAAGCAGAGCAGTATGGAGAAGAGCCAACCGTAGAAGAAGAATCTCATAATTTTTGCCAGTAACGACTGACGTGTCTTGTACTGTGTTTGGAAATAGAGGCACATGGCAGGCAGCAGATAGGACGTGCTCTACCTTCGCAGCACTGCTGTGACCAAGCAGTTAAAGTAAGAAAAACAAACTTTCTTCTTCAACCGTTCAGCCACCTCTGAACCCTGTTAGAAACCCTGTGCACAGCAGCCTTGTTGAAATCTTGCTCTGACACAAGTTTCTAGTCTGGCTCCAGTCCTCCAAAATACAGAGTCTGCTTAATTTTATTTGAAAAATCCCTCAATTTTGAGCAATTTCTTATGCAAACAATGATTCCCAATAAAGCTTTGAAACTTCCCATGGAACACATCCTTCTAAAAGTATTCTGGTCATATCCCTTGCCTTTGATGGAAAAAGGCTACGGCTGTATAAAAAAATACCAGTCTGATTGGGAACATATTTGAGCCAACCCGCACGCTAATATTAATCCGCACAACTCCACTGAACTGGCATAGCCTCTTCTAGGAAAATATAACCTAGAACTTGGTTCCTCACCATTGCTTCTAGCAATCAAAGATTTATAGCAGTTCTCCAAGGATTTAGAGAATTGGAGCAGTGTTTCAAAGCTTTTGCCTGCTAGAGCACGAGATGCTCACATTTTCTGCAGGGATCAAGGAACCTAAAGGTCATGTTCTTCTGGAAATTTGGAAGAAGTTATTCACTGCCTTCACATCTGTAGCTATGTAGTACACAAACGTCCATGCATGTACGTGTACAGACACATCAAATGGGGAATAGATGTTGAGGAAGTTTGAATTTGCAAACAGTACAGTGAGCTGGATGTAACTTTTACAAGTGATGTCACCCCACTCTTTAATCTACTTAGTGTCGTTAGCTTTGGATTTGTGCCCAATTTCGGCAGGTCAATGCCTCATCCAATTTAACCCCATTTTTATGTCAGCAATTGCTACATTGACAGAAGTATGGCTGTGAATTTTCTCCAGTCTTCTGCATGTCGAGAAATTCTGGATATAGCATGGGCTGACTCAAGTTTAGATTGCAACCATCACTCCTGGGGAAGAGGCAGAAATGTTTCTGAAGTACAGCCATTTTATGAGCACTCACAAAGACAGACAGAACTTCATAATCTGGAGGTCATCTTTTGTTATCTCCAACATTGAAGTTCTCCAACAATTATGTGACTGGTTTTCTAGTTGAGACACAATAAAGCTATAACTGTGTTTTAGATAGATATGATATTGCCTCATCCTGTACAAACAAGCTGTATAGCAAGCAATATTATATTCAGAGCAACTAGTTATTATAACTGAGAGTAGGAGAAAAGGTTGAACATGGAAAAGTTCATTATATTGCAAATGTCTTATTATATTTACAGTGCTCTTGTATTTATTATTAAGAACAGTTTGTGTCACAGTAGGGGAAGAATATATAAATGTTCCAAATTATAGAAAAATGTGCAAGTAAATTGTTTTTTCCAAGCTCAAACAATTCTAGAGCTGGTCAGAAAACTGGAAAAATCTTTTTTTAAATTTATTTTTTTAATTTATTTTTTCAATTTGCTAGGCTATCGTAAGTATTAACTATTATTGAATTTGTTCTTCTGATTAAAAAACTGTTAGGAAAGAAATCCCTCCTTAAAAGAATTATTTATGTAAGGCATAAAAATATATGTGGGGATATGTTTGTAAGTGTATATTTTCTTTATGTGAAAAAGAAAACCAGCTGAATATTAATTAAAATATCTTGATTATTAAAATGCTCTAATTATTACCACAAACACTGGCCCGGGTTCAGGAAAGCATTTAAATGCGTGTGGGTTTACTTTTTTTCAGTCTCAGGGACTTTCCTGGGTTCTAGTATGTGTGCATAAGCATTTTTCCCAATTTCAGATCCTCTCCTTGATTTAGNCGTAATTTCTGGGTAATATTTTGAGCTCACTATATGCACAATTTCTGGATATATTTTTAGACACAGAGACACGTTCCTCACATGGTAAATTTGCTGGTCAGTGGGGTTGCTTCGGTCCCCACTCAGCCCGAAGAAACAGCCTGAAGTGCATCCCTCATGGGGAGTTCGAAGACAAAAAAAAATTACAACTTCTTGCCCCAGGTTGCAACCACGTTGAGCGCAAACCTCGCGAGCAGATGCACTCAGCTCCTTAATCGCTCCCTACACGCGGGCGGGCATGAAAAGGCTGCGTGCGTGCTCCCTCACGGTGCCTCCCTGCAC
>VXBL01008352.1:147555-177744 GCA_013400195.1 Aramus guarauna | reverse complement strand
TTTTTTTTTTTTTTTTTTTTTAATTGTTTGCTTAAGAGATGGAGGCAGAGTCTCAGTTCCTGGAAGTTATGGAGCTTCATTGTCTTCTTGTGGTATAACTTGTACTGAATAAAGATGAAACTGAGACCCTTTGGGTTCACCTCTGCTAGATCTCCCAGCTCGTGGGTCCCAGCTTTGTCCCTGTAAAGTGGGTAAGCTCTTATCTCAGAGATCACTTATGAGGTATCACGCTCACACAGCATGGATGTAAAGGATATCTCTGGGCACTAATAACTCTGGTTTTATGGCATCTGCCTGTCCTTTGAGTTTGAAGAATTATACTCTTTGATTTGTATTGCTATGAATTGTATTGCTATGATTGGATTTTGCTTTATTGGGTAAGCTAAAATCCATGAGCTGTGACTTTCATAAGGCTGCAGGCTGTAAACACCATGCCATTTCATACCTGATGCAGACAAGGTATGAAAGCTGCATTTAGTCAAGTCTAAAGCTGCATTAGCAGTATAGTTAAGTAGCAGAGGATGTGGCTGCACATAAGTGAGATGACCTTCAGGTTCTTGTTAGGTTTTATCAAAAATCAGGTGCGTGGCAGTGTTGATCTGCCTGAGGGTAGGAAGGCTCTGCAGGGGGCTCTGGACAGGCTGGATTGATGGGCCGAGGACAACTCGATGGGCCAATGAAGTTCAACAAGGCCAAGTGCCAGGTCCTACACTTTGGTTGCAACAGCCCCATGCAAGGCTACAAGTTTGGGGAAGAGTGGCTGGAAAGCTGCCTGGCAGAAAAGGACCTGGGGGTGCTGGTCGACAGCCAGCTGAACATGATCCAGCAGTGTGCCCAGGTGGCCAAGAAGGCCAATGGCATCCTGGCTTGTATCAGGAATAGTGTGGCCAGCAGTAGTAGGGAAGTGATCATCCCCCTGTACTCAGCACTGGTAAGGCCGCATCTCAAGTACTATGTTTGGTTTTGGGCCCCTCACTGCGAGAAGGACATTGAGGTGCTGGAGTGTGTCCAGAGGAGAGCAACAAAGCTGGTGAGGGGTCTGGAGCACAAGTCTTATGAGGAGCGGCTGAGGGAACTGGGGTTGTTTAGGCTGGAGAAGCAGATGCTGAGGGGGGACCTTATCACTCTCTACAACTACCTCAAAGGAGGTTGTAGTGAGGTGGGTGTTGGTCTCTTCTCCCAAGTAACAACCAAAAGTTGTTGTCAGTCATTGGAACAGGCTGCCCAGGGAAGTGGTTGAGTCACCATCCCTGGAGGTATTTAAAAGATAAGTAGATGTGGTGCTTAGGGACGTGGTTTAGTGGTGGACTTGGCAGTGCTAGGTAAATAGTTGGACTTGATGATCTTAAAGGTCTTTTCCAACCAAAACAATTCTATAAGCTGGATTCTATGAAGCTGTGCTCTGAGGAAAGTGGAATCAGGACAGAACGAAAGGTGACAAGGTTCTCTCTGCTCTTCATTTTAATCAAGTCTTCAGATAGAATAACTGTTTATTCTTGTTCACTCTTGTAAGCAGAAAAAGTATTTTTTATCTTAAAAAAAAATAAATCCATTTCATACATAATTAGGTGAGGATCCATGAGGTACAGTGTGAAGAAGGTCAGCCTTGGCTGACTGAGATGATTCCCTCCTGGCCCTAAAAATTGTGAGAAGTTGTGTGCTCCTAGTGATCCCTGATGGTGTTGATGAATAAAGTTAATAGAATTTTTAATAAAAGATACAGCCACTGGAACCGAATCCTCCACTGTTTTAAAACATGAAATAGATACTTACCTTATAAAGCTAGAAAGTGTTTGGTTGGTAGCCATGGCAATTTACAGGTGTTAAATTAGCCACAGTGGGGCTGCCTAGTTCCCTGATGCAACAGAAATATTTTGAGACTTACAATGAAAAAAATTAATAAAGCCCTGCAATATAAAGAGTGCGAAGTTCAAAGAAGAATGGAGAGGGCAAAGTTATATCTGTATTTTGAAGAAATTTCATAAAAAGGGATTTTACACTGCGTAATACAACCTGCTGCTTCAACTGAAATAAGGGACTTGGTTTGATATTTTCATTAAATGCGAAGTATTCGTGGATACTGGTGGCAATTAGGTGTTGCAAATGCAGTCATCAGTCAACTGAGCATATAAAAAGGTATTTTAATAAAAAAATACAATCACCTTGGTACCTGAATCTACGCTTATTGTATTGTATGGCAGACACTCTCTCCATTAGACTGCAGTCACAGGTTAACAAGAAGGGAAATTTCAAGGCATAGAATTAGCTACAGGAAAGCTCTTCTATTATTGAATGAATGCAATAAAGACACAGCAAAATTTACAAGGAAAAATTTAATAAAATATTGACTATAAAGGCTACAACATTCTATGTCTGCTTCATAGCTTATATCCAAATCTACGCGTGTTCAAAAGTCCATGCAAATTGGACTTAATTTACTTTGCTTTGTCCTTCTTCAGGAATATAAAGTGAGCACAATAATTCTCCTTTATTTTATCTATAAATGGTTTCCTAAATGAGAGCTTATAAAAAAGAAGGCAGGGTTAGGCTGTCCAGGATGTTAGACTGATTATGTCTTGGCAGGACCAGAAGAGGCTGAGTCCAAGGGCTTGACTGTTAGCATCTAGCCAACACCCTGAGTTCCTAATCAGCTTAAGAAAGGTATGGACATTGACAAGTAGACTCTTTTCCAGCTTTATTTTTGTCATTGCTGCCAACTGCCAACTGACGCTTTTTGGTATGTTATTTATCTTTGGCTGTGTAGAGGGCTATTGGAATTGCCATACCCAACTCTGCCAGGGATCCCCAAGTTTCTCTGTTATGTTTCCGTATTTTAAAAGAAAAAAAAAAAGTTGCTTTCACTGCAAATGTTTCTATTGTGAAATAAGAGAGAAAAAAAGAGAGAGCTTCAGAGGGAGGCTGTGCCTTCGCTTAATTTTCTCAGGTAGAGCTCATAAGAGGTAGGGGACACTAATGGCTGCTCTCTAGACAGGTTTTAAGAAGGTACAGATCCGATCCACAGACACAAAACCTAAGCCAATTTCATGTTACATCTCTCAGACCCATAATAAATTTAGCTAGCCGTAGTTTAACAGTTGGTATGACATTGCATGACTGCTCGTGAGTGTGACAGGCTGGAGCTGGCTGAGAAGAACTGAGTTTGCCCGCTCCTACCTGTGCACAGAGCTGCTCCGCAGCTTGCAGCTGTGGTGCAGCCTCCTCTCTGGCACCCTTAGGAGGAGATACACCAGCTCACGATAACCTGTTGATTACACTATTGCAGACACTCAAACCCCAACTCTGTAAACAGCAATATACACATACCTCTTAAGCATCTTGAGCATATAAAGAGCAACAGATCCATCCAAATTGTCCCAGAGAGGTCTGGACAACATTCCTATTAAAGATTCACCCTGGGTTAGAAGTTTTCCTGTGATCTCATAGTTTTCTGGAGGTCCTACATATCAGGGGACCTGCACCTAGTTCATACCATCATGGGAAAAATTTGCCAACTCCATAGGGATAACGTGTTAGGGGTAGTGGTAGCACGTTGTCATCCATGGACCCAGGTTTCGATGTCGTCTTCTGGAAGAAAAAAAGCCCTTGGAAGCCAAAGGCAATTTTTGGCCCAAGGGAGGCACTGAGTATGAAGTGTTTTGCACAGTTTTGTTTCTGCAATAGTTTATAGATGAATGGGGGAATAATGACAGGGGAAGATATGTAACCTCAGTGTAGACTGGTGCAAGCACTTATTTCTGAGCCTTATCTGCTGTTTCCCCGCATGCTGCTTATCCTACAACCCATGGTGGTCCACAGTGAGTTTGCCTGTATACTCGGCCACTAGGCAAAGTGACTTCTATTTATTTTAAAACCTGTGGTGTTGGTGTGCCAGCATTGTCAGTGACTCAGGCAGTGATTAAACACAGAAGTATTTTTCCCTGCATTTATGAAACATAAAGATATTTGTTTTGATTCCATCACTGTCACCTCATTAGGCACCAGGAAAGTTAGGTTATACATTGAATCAGTTTTGCACTTGGTTTTGTTTACTTTTCATAAATTAACATGGTAATTCCCTGTAATAAAATTCTTCGTTTACATAAAGATATCAAAAGGCATCGTCCATTATTCTCCTTAATGTTACAGCTTTAGAATGTGCAGCGAAAAGCTCTGTTTATATTGCAGCTCGATGGAGCACTTACCACAGAGCGTCACATCCCAGATATGCTCTGCTTTAAGAAGCAGCAGAGAAATGCCAACTAATGAAAAAAACCCCAAAACACATAAACACACCCACCCAAACCCAAAAAAACCCCACCTCCTCCATTAAAATGTCTCCCATCTTAGTGAATTACTTATCCTAAATTCTATCTCCTTCCATTTACATTCCTTTTTCTTGGTCTAGCATGTAGGAAGGAGGTACACTCCGACAGACAAGAGAAGGCTGAGTTCTAATGGCGGCTGTGTTGCCCACAGCCATTAGGGCAAGAAACATCTGCAGCGAAGGCGGCACAGAATTTGGACAGACTGTGCGCTTTTGTCATTGGCAAACAACTGATCCTTTACCCTCGCAGGACGTGAAATGCCTGCAGTCCTATTATGCCTTAGCAGGTTGTGGATTCTGGGTGCCCATCCCTACTGATCCAAGAGAAAATGGTTCGTGCTGCTTCTAATTTCTGATGCTGCTTGGCGTTTGCCAACATGTTGCTTCATTCTGCTATGTAACTGTTACTGGAGTTGCAGGCTAAAGAAGAAATTATCCAGCTTACTCACTTCCCATATGTGGAAGTGAAGTATTGAGAGCAAAACAAAGCTTAGTTTAAGCTTCTGTTTCTTCTTTTCTCTCTCTTTCCTCTTTTAGGACTGTTTATGTCTGCACGAGCTGCAGGGGAACTGGAAGTGTGCTAGCTGATCTAGCGAGGCACAAAGCCCCCACAAATATCTGCGTCCTCTCTGATTTTTTTTTTTTTTTTTGAAAAAAAGCAGTCAGAGAAAGGGAAGGATCTGATGGATTAAAAATTCACTAGCGTGCTTTACACTGGTTGACATTCTGGCCTGTACTTGCACCAATCTTAGATGCTTTTAATGAATGGAGAACACATGGCGGATGACATCCGGCCATGCTTTGCCATAGCACACAACGAAAGCATCTGCGAGAAGAGATCTTCTTCTACGCAGTGATCCTATGATGATTCTTAAACAAGTATTCTTTACTGGGTATTAAAAAGGGCTTTCAANGTAAAATGAATGGTTCTTATTTGGTGCCAGAATGATTCTCTTAATTTTCCAGATCTACCTCCTGTAAATAATTTGGCTTTTTTTTTTTTTTTTTGAGAGAGAGAGTTCAGAAAATTTTTGCAGCAGTTTTATGAGCAGGTATGGAACATATACTGTTAGGAAGATGTTAAGAAATCTTGCAAATTTAATTTTAAGGATTTTAAGTATAAACATTATGGCATTTAGAAATAGGCTAACAATTAAACCTTTCATCTAAAAGAAAGAAAAATCTTGTATCTTTTGTGTAGATACAAAAATCTTGTGTCTTTTGTGCGCTGATTGATGGCATGATGATGAATAGTAAATTTTATTAACTTCAGCATTATCACCCATTCAAGATAAGGAGCAATAAATTAACTATGTTCCGGAAATCAACAAGTTATAAAGAGATTTATCACACTGCTTCCAACATCTGGTTTGCGGAGCACTGGTTGTACGTCAATTACTTGCTGGTGGTCTTCAGCCAACACCATGGGTTTGACAGTAGCTGTAATGCAGGACGGATCTAACTCCTACAGCAGACAGGAGCGGAGATGGTGGATGTGGAGGCTGACCTAACGCCTGCAGCGGAGGCTAACGGCTACAACCGCTGCAGCCCCGCCTGTAGCGCAGGCGGGCGGTCGAACTGCGACGGGGAGGGTAGTCGCTACAAGCAGATCCGAGATCTTCAGCCAAGTTAGGAAAAACACGGAGCAAGAAGTATTGGGATGTTAGGGAGGAACCGTACCCAGGGAAAGCTCTCAGCACAGGAATGGGGTTAGTGTTTTGGCAACCTCTTCTTGTGGAAGGAGCCTCTCCATCCCAAGGGTCGTGTCCTCAGGCTGGCCAGAGGCACGTTAGCAGGTGGCTGGGGCTGTCCTCCTCCACCCAGATGGTCCCACTCTGCTCTCCCGCTTCCAGAGAGACTCCTCTTGCCATGAGGGCTTCTCGTTGGACTTGATCCCAAATCCACACAGTTTATGGAAAGATTCCTGCTAAGGTCAACTGCTTTGGTTTGAGTCACTACACAGAGGTGCTCTTGAATTTCAGGAGTTCAGAGTGGGGTCCTGAGCCTCCATCAGGTGTCAAGAGAGGTGGTGGGGGGGATGGTGACAGGCATGGCGATGCCTGTGATGGGCCAGAGTTGCTTGAACTCATTCTCTACCTTCCCCCTCTTGCATTTTAGGGATTTTTATGGAAAACACATTTGTAATGTATTTGATTGCATCTATGCAGGGGAGAAATAGATTGGCATAAAGGTAAACAACTGGCAAATTATTCATAACTCAAAATCTGCCCGATGTCTTTTTGTTCCAAAACTTTAGAAATTAGAGACTGCTCACCAGATGTTATAAAAGAAATTACTAATTTAACTGCTAAACTGCTAAAAGGCTCACTCTGGTAATATTTTCCTGCAGAAAATGTCTGTGTCTTGTTAAATGTTTATTGAATACTGTAATTATATTACATTTGCTGTTAAACGTTATTGACATTTTTGAATAAAAAGGGGTTTTTCTGTTGGTTTTTTTTTAATCCAGGCAGGATCTATAATGTGAACATCTGGTTGCAGCCTAATGTGTGGCATTGAAACAAAAAAAAAAAAAAAAAAATCTGCCCGCCCTCAAAGAAAAAAGCTTTCTGCCAATGTTCTTCTCTGTGTATTATTTTTTCCGGCCTTTGTAGCACCAGCTATGATTAAGTACCAGGACTTTCTCACTATCAGCAAATGTTTAAAGGCAAGTAACCAGCAAAGCTTCAGCAAGCTGATGGCTGGTGAAGTAAGGATATATTTAGCAATGAACCAGCTGTTTCTTGAGCAATAACCCAGCTGTTTGGCTTGGAGAATACCTGTTAGAGTTATTAATCATATTAAAAAGTAGAAAAAAACCTCCTGACTCTGGAAGGCATGAAACAGACATTTTAAGGGCTTTTTTAATAAAAAGGTGGCTTTGTCACTACAAGGAGCGCAAGGAAAAAAAAAAGGGAGGCAGAGAGGTTGGGAATCTTTTAGAAATATATAGGTATTTAAATAGATGTGTTTAATATTGCTGCCAGCTACCAACCAAGTTTCTTTTCCTCATTTAGTGGATGATGCTCTTATAAAACACTTGCAAAATGTATCATAGTGTTTTCCGTATCCATTCCCTCCCCTAAATCCTTCTGTTGAAATATTGGGAAGGGGTCAGATGTGAAGTTGGCTAACTGCACCACTCAGCATACATTTATTTTTTTCCCATTTCCCAATAGGTAATGGAAGACAGAAATTTGGCTCCCTTCGGCCTTGGGACCTATCCACAACTCAAAGAATGTGATTTCTACTGGAGGCTAGAGTAAGGAATACATATAAAATTCTACCATCTAGCTGGAATGTTAAAGACAGACTCTCTTTTATAGGGTTTCCCTGTCACGCAGTAGATTTAATCAGGAGAACCAGTCAATTACAGTATGCTTGTGCTGAACAGACATGAGAAACAACTCAAGGATTTAAATTGCAACTTGTGCTATTCATAAAGGTGTTGCTGGCTGGGAACATCTTCAAAAGCAAAAGTTTCCTTGCACGTAGATAGGACCCAATTCTGACTGCTGTATATGCATAAAAAAGTAATTCTAGTGGCTCCATTGTTATTCCAGGTGGTCCTACGCTGCACAGCTGGAACCACCACAAGACAGACCTATGTATGTACAAAGCACATGCTCTTTGGACAATGCATTAATTCACTAAGAAGTGGACAGATACATTTCTTTTGGCTAGGTTTTGGAGATTTTCTGACTTAGGGAATTTAAGTTTTCTTGTGCTTTATGTCTCTTTAAAGAATAAGTAAACAGAATAAAACTCAGATATTTTAAATATCTCAGACCTGAGCTACTTTTTTCAGCTGGAACTGAACATTGGAGTGTTTCTTAATCAGAATGCAATATTTTGGCCTGTCAGAATGAAATGTTTCATTTAGGGGAATCTGAATTGGAGAACAAAGATCATCTAGTATAGTTATACTTTTTTATTTATATCACCAATTTTTATAAAGCCATCTGTACGAACAGAAATCTATCTGTCAACAATGCAAATAGCTCAGACTTTCATCAAAGAATTAATTCATGCATTAAAGGCTACATGGACTATCATAGCTGAAATCTGCTCCCATTTATCATGGTTTACATTTTTTGTCTTAGAGTAATCTGCCTCTTGTACTGCAGAATGACTCAAGGGTCTGGCACCATTCCCTCACAGCCTCACGTGATACAGGATGAATGTACACGCTTTTGGCCTGGGGCTGGACATACGTCCCTAGCTTCACTGGATATAAGCTTACCTTTCTCCTTGCGGTCCCATGGCTTCTCCGCACTTGAGAAGGTTTTGGGAAGGAGACAATTAGAAGAGCACATCATGAGCCCTTCTTTGGCCACCAGCAGCATTAATCTGTCAATGAATCCATGGCATTTAGTAGATAGACTGCTTCAGCAGCTAAGCGTGTGATAAAAATGTGCCTGGACTCAGTAAATATTATGCCAAGTTATCATGTCCATATAGACAGAGTTTACAGTAAGACAAATGAGCACTAAGACAATTTTATAGATCAATGGAATTATTCTTAGCTTGCAAATGGTATTTGTGTTTTCAGATTCTCCTTCTCCCCCAGAACACCACTATGACCTGGCTTCCAGTTATATTTTCACTGCAAGGGTTTCTTATAACTCAAAGAGAATTCAAATCTTGCATTGCAGGCAATGCAAAGGTCCACATTAATTTCAGGCATGTGGGTAGGTGAAGATTAAATCTGGTCCTTACATTCAGGATGCCAAAGAATTGTGGTTTATCCTGTAGTGATCTATACACACTGGCATTATAGTATCTCACGTAAAGCTAACATAAATGAGCCAAGGAAAAGGGTGTCATAGAAAAGATACCAGTCAGTGAGGACCAAACCTTGTCTCCATCTCACACTGCGTTGTTCCACGTCTCCTTTCAGGGTTACAGGGTTCATCCGAGGCCGGGGGCCCCTGCTGCAGAGAAGTGAGGGGGCAGAAGCACGCTTTTGCAGTGGGTACCAGAGGCCCTGGCAGGCTCAGTGTGAGTCTCCTGCTGACTTCTGGAATGAGCATCAGCTACAGGAATAAAAAAATTGGTCTCAATGTACCACCATTACCGACAGGTCTGACCTGTTGGCTGTTTGTCCATTTTTTTCTCTCTTAGAGGAAAACTAAATGCTGGATATAATGTAACACTGTACGCTGTGTTTCTGCAGCTCTAAACAGGATATGGGAACATAAATGGCTTGGGAAAAAGCCATCCCTTTCTCTGCAGGTAAGTGTCCATCGGTGCTGATACTGCACAACATTCCTCCTGGGTTGATAGTGGAATTTAAAAAGTGGTTTGTAAACTGAAATTTGTCATGCCGAGGGCTTATCGGAGGTTTTGACAGCCACCTAGGATTGAACGGTCTTAATGATAAAAGTAACTTCTGAGATACTGCAAATCTGCATGGATTGTTCAGCAGGGAATGGAACTACCAAGTTCTTGGGGACTCTCACCTGATGCCTCCAGCAGGGACAGAGAGAGGGGTGAAGTGGCAGGTCTGAAGTACAAGCCTGCTGACGGGACGCCAACTCACAAGCTGCGAAGCAGACCTCATCACGTCGCTGTCTTAGGTTTCTATCCTCTGCGTTTCGTAAAACTAATAGGAACGCCATTGTCTGTGAAATATTGAATTGGATTTAAACTGGCCTGGGAGTTATTGGGATAGAAGGAAGAATGAGGCCCGACCAGACAGATAGCTCATCCCAGAAGATTCATTTCTTTAGGATGCCTCACTAAATATACTGTTCTAATTTCGATGGCATATAATAAACATGCACGTAGATATAACTTCTACAGTACCGTAATTTCTTGTTGGATTTTTAGATGTATAGGGAAAGATCCCATGTACATTATCTTCATATAAATTTTATTATAATATTATTATATCATAATTATTGTTATTAAATTTTTAGACAGCATAATAAGTATTGTATTATAATGCTATTTATATTTGTATAGGTTAGAATTATATTCATATATATTTATGGGTACACACATATATGCACTTTATAGATGTGTGTGTATATATTTTACAGAAAGATAAACAGAAAAATCTTGCTAATATTACCTACCTAAAAACATTTAAAAAAAAATAAATTGATTCCTTAAGTGTAATTGAGAAAATTAGTCGTTTGTTGTTTCTCATTTGCCTGTTCTCATCTCCCATCCTGAAGCTGGATAGTCTGCGATAGTCTGCCTTATGTGCCAGTCTAACAAGAGACAAGCAGTAAAAAATGTTAAAAGTCATTGCCATAGCATATTTTCATCATCTGTAAGATGTTATCTTTTGTGAAGTTAGGCATTCCAGCAAATTAACACTATATTCATCCACAAGAAAAATTTGAACCAATGAATTTATCTGCAGTTTTAGCCCCTTTTTGTCCACACATTTCCAGGCTGATCACGGTTGGAATGTCATTTTGCAGAACTTTACATTTGCGTATTGATTTCAAAGACGCAGCATTTGCTATTACCTTCTTTTTCACTTCTTGTTGCTGGCCGATTGAGAGCACTGCTTCTATTGCCTGGCTGGATCAGTGCACAAGAATTCTTTGTGAAATACTTGTTAATTACATTAGAATGGGAACAGAATAGTCACCAAACAGTGTACATTTATTTTTAAAAGACTGTACCTTAGTAACATTTATTAAATCTCTGCCCCCTCATCTAAATTCTAACAACATTTCATTATTGTTCTTATTTATTTATTTACTTTTACAGAGCAAGGATACGAAGCTAGGCCTCAGGACCCAAAGCTTTGTTTTATATACAGTTCCTAAGTGCAGCTCAATCCAAGGAAAAATATACTAGAAAGCAGAAGGTGCCAACTGGTAGGAGCTTTTTTTCTCTTGGATAGTTTTTATTCAGATATGTTTTTCTTTTCATGAAGAATTCAAATATGCTTGCTTAAGCAATGCCATCTGCAGGCTTTCTAAAGACAGTGAGGTTGTTCTTTCAGGTCTCAATTCTTCAAAGACTTAAATCCATCCTAAATGTTACACTTTTGAGTTTGGTCCCATTGACTTAAACAGGACTACCTACCAGTCAAAGAGGTAAGCAGTGGGGTTGCAGTGGAAAGTCCCCGTTTGCCGTCCTTTGCCAACAGATGCATTAGAAAGATACAATGAGCCGTACAAATGTGTATTGACCAGCAAGATGTCCGTCTGTCTGCCTCCTAATTCCCTGCTGCTGGAGCAAAAATCCTGTCAAAAGCAGCTTGATACATGTGACACGGAGAAAAAAAGGAAAAAAAAAATCCTGTCCCCTTCAGTCTCTAGGGATAACAATCCCCAAATTTTTCTGAATCAGGACTTGTAAACGGGGACTCCTGTTGAACAGCGCAGGTGACAGACAGGTTTTGTGCCTCTTTCTCCCGGTAAGCCTGTACAAGTGGGGCAGAGATTGTAACCTTGCAGTTCAGCTCTTTCCACAGTTTACCTTGATGCAATTAAGGACTTTTTATTCTTTTTACCTGAAGAGTGATTGTATGCTCTAAATCTTGCCTATTTTTTGGACTGTTTTAGTTAGTCTAATAAAAGATAATACCTCTCTCTACACACCTGGCCTTGCTATACCCTTAGACCATCATAGCTACAACTGTACTTATAAAACATAATGTGTCTAAAAGATAACACATTTCTTATGAAGTTGAAGAGAAGCATCAACATTTTTATAATCCATGAGTACTAAGAGCAAAAGCAGTACGTAGAAATGCTAGTGGTCTGATCCTTACTTTGTTTAAAAGGCAATAAAGACAGATTGTTTCTTTTAAGATGCTGCAGTCACTTTCTTTTCCTCACTCATAGTACTAATCTCCTGTACCACTGACAGTTCTGCTTGGGTCTGACTCCTTAAAAAGGACCTTATACAGCTTTGTAAGTCCAAACCAGATTTCTCTTAGTACTTACTTGTCCTTGTAAGAATCTTTTTCACCGTATCATGAAAAGTGAAAAATTAAAGTCAATTCATCTTCTTAGCACTCTCAGCCATTATGCCTGTGAGCTAGGAGGACCAAGGCATGCATGAATATATTATTAACTGCATTAACATTGTAGTGTTAGAAGGAGCAAAGGATACCCAATTCTTGAAGTCAACAGAAGGACCACTGGAAGTCCAGAGAAGGTGAAGCTATTTATCCATGTTCAGTTCTTTTGTAGGCACCAGGACAGAGGCAAGTTTGCATCCGAAATAAAATGCAGTACACAGAATAACTATAAACCAGACATAATGTCAGAAAATGTGGATGGAAACAACTCTTCCTGCTACTAAAGCTAGTTCTGGGAGAAAGTCCTGCTAAAAGTCCACATGTAAGATCTCTAGAATAGGGGTTGCTCTCTCCAGCACAACAGCATTTGCTGAGAAGGCAAAAGGAATTCAGTGCTTTTGGTCCATGATGGGAGTAGTAGGAAGTTGGTGGAGATTTAGGATGTTTCTTTGAGGAACAGGTCTCCATGACAGCTGGAAGAAAAGACATTTTTTTCAAGGCACTGAAAACAGGTGAATAGAGAAACTGATCTCTGAAACCATCTCTGGTTTGGATGCTGCAGGTGTAAACCAAGCCTGCAAGAATAAATGACAAGTCTCTGGGTCAGGCTAGGTTTATACTGTAGCTGAAGCACTGACTTCAGATAACCGAAAAGTAGAATTAAAAAAAAATAAAAAAAAATCTGTCTGTCTTTGTTTAGGAACTTGAGGCATGAACACTAAATCTGACCTAACATTAGCCCTGCCTCCAAAGGTCTGTTCCCAACTGAATCATTCTGTAATTCTCAGTATGATCTTCTTACACTATAGTGTCTTTCGCAATACTGGTGAATCATAAAAATTTCCAAAGGATTGTTTTTGTTCAGCAGCTTGTAGAATGGTGGCCTGGACACTAGCTTCATCAAATCATATTTTGCTATTTTATTGTGCATGCTCCCTATTGCAGAGTGTTTTTTTTAAGTCTTGCAACCAAAACAATTTGTTTCTGCAGCTTCTCATCTCCTCTCTTCTCTTGCTTCTTTTACTACATATTGTATACACATACACAAAATGAGCACCGCTTGCAATTCTTTGTTACTAACATCTACATATCAACACCTATCTGCCAGATATGCTCTTTCTTTATAGGAACACAACTGTAGTCTTTAGAAAGTTAAGGATAAGCCTCATTTCTTTCAAGACTTGGCAGGACTTACAAATCATCACAATGGGAGCTAGTAAAGACTATATCAAGCCAATATCAACCTGATGTAACTATTTCTTTGCCAGAGCCATCAGCCCTCAAACCATTATGCTCACTGCTTATCCTCTAGTATTACAAAGCTATTTTGGCTAGAATATATGGAAAACTATAGAAGTGTCTTTCACCTGATATCGTGGTATTTTCATTCAGGCTTTTACATAGGAGGGTGGTCTCATGGTTATAGCATGAGGGAAGAAGACAAAAGAGCTTGCTTCATTCCCAGCCCTCACCCAGATTTTCTGCAGGACTTCAAACAAGTTATCAGAGGCGGTGGAACTGGATTCACAGCAGAGAGAGTTGGCCAGAGTTCAGTATACATAAACTCTGTGAGGGTAAGAAATGAGCTAGGCAAAATTTTCTCTGCCTTGGGCACCTACTTGCCTTAAAGTAATGGGATGTACTTTACTCTTTTAAAGATGATAATTAACTATCTTATAGTTGTATTGTTATAGTAAAGGAATGTTTTCTCAATTGCACTGCATCACTGTCTTTCTGTGAACTTCTGTAGACAACTGCACATGCCTTTTCCTTGTCTTTTTTCCCCCTCTCCTTCTTCAAGTTATCCAGGAAGCTCTCAAGAATCTTTAGACCTATCACTCTAAAATGCATTGCATTCCCTGGCATCAGAAAGATAAAATGCCTGAATCCATCAAATTAACATTTCACCATTGACAGAATGATCTGTATTGTTATCAGAGATTTACCTACATTGCTATTGCTCACATAAATATATACATGTGTGTTTTTTCCTCGGTGCTTTTATAAACTTCCAAATGAGGTTGATTCCTTCTGCTGAAAGATTTAATTGTTGGTGTACGTTTTCTATGGGAATGATGAAAGTCAGCTGGAATTACTGCCGAGTGAACTAGAGCAATCCAGGATTATGATGAATGGGAGTAGTGAATGATCAGTGACTGATGTAAGCAAAACATTATTGAGTTTGAAGCATCTATAATTAGAGGGACATGATACTTCAGCTGAACATTGCCATGTGAAACATGGGACAAATAGGATATTTGTCTTTAAGTACCGAACGCTTTTGAGTGAGAAATTAGATAATCACAAAATGGCGTGTGGTTCTTACACAGCAAGCTAACTCACCCATTGCATAGCTTCAGCAGACCAGATCTCATTTACATCAGGGCTGAATTTGGCAAGTAAGAACTAAAACACCAGGAAATGTTCCTTCAGAGCTTGAGCTGACCCTGGTCACACAAAGTCTAGCCATCCCATTACAAAGTTTTGGTCTCATCACTAATCAAGAAGTGACCCTTTTCTCCTATCTCTGAAGTACCTCAGGAAATGTTACTCTGTGCTCAGGCTGCTGCCTGGAAATAACTTATTTGGCCCCTTGAATTGGAATCAGCTCATTTTTTTAATTATTTCTTTGCCCAGCAGAGGCTATAGCTCACGGGTGGTTCCATCAGGATATGTCAGGCGGCAGCTGGAAAGCTTGCCTCTGAGGGCGGTATTTACAGAGCTGATGATCATACTTAAAAGGATGTGACCCATATACAGGAAATCATGGAGATAAAGAAACCCTGTTTTTCTAGTAAAACTCATTTCTAGTGAACTCTACGTGTTTCTGAGGCATAACTCAAACCTGATTGTGGGCATGAGTAGGTAATAATAGGACATCGCCTCTGGAGAAGAAAGCAAGCAGGTCAAAGTAATTGGCTTTAATTAGAGGAGACGGAAAGTGGACACAATATTGGTTTTTGGAGGCAGGACATCGGAAGTGCAGATCTTTACCTCCTGTACAAAGCAGTGTGTATAATCAGAGTATTGGTGGCATAGAGTGGACCTTAGGTTCACCCCAGTCCTCATTTCCTGAGGTTCTTTTGACACCACTGAAGTGTATTAAAGACAATCTTCTCTGGCAGCATTTCAAGAGGGAAGGGATATTATGAAATGCAGCAAGAGCAGAGAAAAATAAATGATCATCAGTAATGTCCTTTTAACATTCTGTGTGTAGAGGCGGGGTGTGAGCGTGTGCACACATGTAAGTAATCTGGATTTAAACTGATTTTAGGTTAAATGCTGTCAGATGCACAAAATGAACAGAAAAAAAATGTTTCTGTTCTGTGTTGTCCGCATTTGGGGAAGCTTGGCTGGTAACAACTCTACAGAGAGAAAAATACCAGAAGAGTGATACATATTGGCGTTGCTCCTTTAGGAGAAATGACTGGTAACCGGTCGTGGTGTTTCACACAGGCTTTGTTACATCCCTTTCCCTTTGCTTCTCTAAAGGAAAATAGATCAGGGCCAGCACACTGTATATATTAGCAGGTTAACATACTGGGCCATACTTGCACTTTATTGTAAATGTTTTTGGTACTTCTTCTAAGTCTGTGTTTACCTTGGGTATTTTCTTAGTTCACACATGTGAAATAACAGCTGGGACTTGCCAAAATATAGCAGTCAAGTGCTGTACATGTAGTAGCTTTAAAACTAACACAGGTGTCCTAGATCCCTTACGCAGAATAAACAGAAGCACACGATCAAGAGTGTGCCTAACTGCTCTCTTCTGGAAATGATGTGTCTTGAAATGCTTGATCTGACAGTTGCTCTGGTCTCTCAAGAAAGCTGCATCACATGGGTGAAATGCTGTTGATTTCTACAAACAATTTTTTTTTTAAGATAGAAATGTAGTATCATAACCTGAATCTACTGACTTCCACCCTTTTTCTGTTTTTTTCATTTAATGAGCTCAGTTCACTCCTGGGTCACACCAGGAGCAGAAGGACAAGACCTCCATCACTGGAAAGACCACCCAGAGAGGAGGAAGCTGCGCTTGCCCACGAGGGAGGTAAGGCAAGAAGGTCTCAATGGTTTTCCTCCAGAGCCCAAGCCATGGGTACCAGCAGCCTTGCCGGCAGAAGCCCAGGGGCCCCGGCCGTGCAGAAGGGGCCTGTTTATTTTCAGTGTGAGTACACCTCGTTTCCTTTGTGCTGGCAAGGCGAACAAGAAAATACAAATGCAGGGAGACGCTTCTTTTTTTTATGGTGGCTTTTTCTTTTGTCAAGAGTTTTTGTTACCGTGATTTTACACTGTGCTGCTGTTTCTATGTCCAAAAGAGAATATAGTACAGCAATAGTACAGAATATAGTACAGCAATGGCAGCTACTACACACAGAGGAGGAACTTGCCATGGGTTTGCACAGCTGTAGCCAACTGGGATTGAGTAAGCACTCAAGAATCCCACTGATAATACACAGGAGGAGTGGGAATTCAGGACAAAATTCAGGGAATTTTGTTCTCAGAGCAGTTTTAGCTCCACAAAGATGGCATACATAAAAGTGATATGCCCGTGGGGACACCTGTGCCATCTTGTTGCCTGCCTAACTGACTGGAAGTAGATAGACAAGCCTAAGCACGTACAAGAAAGAAGAGCAGCTGGTAGCTTCTACCAAAGCAGTATTGCTTTGCAAGGATACCATTCAGAGTAGCATCCAAAGTATCGTAAGTGAAGACACGGACTTGGCAAGTTCACTCAACAGGAAGTTGCCTTTTGCACAATAATTTCATTGACCTACACTTTCTCAGGAAAGTGTGTGATTCATATTGTCTGTGAGGATAGAAATTAAGCTGTCAGAAAAAAACCCATCAATTCTCTAGAATCAACGTACTCAGTTTAAGAATTTGTGAGACTGGACAGAGGTAGCTTATTTTGACAAACGCATTTGCATTATTAGCTCTAGCATACAAGATCCTATGGAATTAGCTGGCATTTTGCTGTCATCAAAATAAAAGCCGGGAATTTATTTCTAATTACATCATGAAAATGTTTCCAAAAAGAGTATAAAAATTTTGCGCTAGAAAGGGTTAATTATGTAAATGTTCAACGCCAAAAGACTTGTTTTCACTGCAGGACTAATCTAAACTAAACTTCAGATGTTGCCCATAGCTGCACTGGGTCTCTGTGCCTGAAAGGTTGTCTGCTTTTTTCCAGCTTTATCAGTTGATCTGATGAAAGATATTGCTTCTCCTCCAAGCTTACCTTGCTGTTTTTGTAGATATCGCAGCTCAATAAATCTTACTGAGCATTTTGTACTGACCTTTCTGTAGAGGTAAAAGTGTCTTGGATTCAGATCTAGATTCCTGAATACTTTTCTTGTAGATAATGTATTACATTTAATTTTCCACATTGTGCCTGATCAGGACAGGATTAGCACGGCATTAGGCGATTGCAGGAGGATCAAGGAAGTGAATTAGAGCTGCTTCACAACCAAGAGAGATGATGATCCCGAAGGTAAACTCCCCCATTTGGGGACGTGAGATGAAGAAAGCAAGATTTAATGAACTGCTTTAAGAAAAGGGCAAAGCCACTCTATGTCCTAATTTCCCAGTATATTCCAGTTATCCCTTGGGATAACTATATTTCAATACAATGCCCGCTTTCTTTTGAATATGATCCTTGAAATTTCTTTTAGGCCACCTAAAATGTCATGGCTTTTTCCTTCATCAATCAAAACATATTTTTTTTAACTGCAGGATGTTTGTTCAGTAGAGCTCGCTGTTTTTCTTTCATTGATTTTCTTTTTAACACACAGTTGTTGAAAACTTAATTTTGAGTTTAGTCAGCTTTGTTCAAGACGCATTGCTGTTCCAAGTAGAATTTGTGGTATGTTTTTTGCAGTCTGGTGTAAGGGACGTACGGCATGATGGATGATGTTTGGAATGAAAAGTTGGATGAATACAGGCATTACCAAAGCTGCTCTCTTGATCTGAAAAGAGAAATGCCTTTCTTTGTTACTTTTTGATAAGGAATTCACAGTGACAGTGTTGGAAAAAATCCCCTCTGAAAAATAAATGCTACTTTAGATTTCACAGTAAGATGCAATTCATGATTTTTGTCTTTTTTATAAAAATCTTGCCAACATGAAAACATTTAAAAGGGCGGGGGGAGAGGGGAGAGGGAGATGTTCCTATTTTGACCTTATAGTCACTTACTGATCTTTCTATGTAAAATTAGCACTTCATCCCATGGAAAATTTTGCTCCTATCTATATTACTGTTGCCCACCCAATGTTAGTAGCAAGCACTGGTTATTGCTAATTTTTTATTCCTGTGTAGCAAAGCCCATACAGTCATCTAATGCCTGACAGATTAATTTGCTGCCTTAGAAAACTACATATAGTGACCCAATTGCACAGTGCTAAGCTTTCAGCAAGGCAAGAATGTGCCATCCGATATTCTCCTGAAATTCAGCAATTTAAGGATTTTATCTTATTCTCAGATGGGGAAAAAAATGACCAGCTTGTCCTACACCAGGGTCCAGGGAAATGTGGTCTGTGGGCAGAAGGGCTCTGTGTTGTGACAAAACCAGATTTTAGATATATGGTGGGAATATTGTGTCACTAATTCATACCCTCTGTCTTACTTGGCTGCTGGGCACTTTTTCCCCGGGGATAATTCAGAGCAGGAACCACAACCGATTGCCAGGGTGTCCCCTTTAGCAGTAGCGGAGGAGCATATACTCTCAGCAACTACTCAGTGTCGTGCATTGTCTATATTTGTACCCTTGGAAAATAAGCTGTAACTGCCTAAGCACCACACCAGTTTGGGTGGGCTTTAAGAAACCAGGAACTGTGGGGCACAGCCCGCTTCTCACACCCACTCTTGAGAGCAGAGTAAAACAAATTTTAAAACTTATTTATATTGCCTCCATACTGTTAGCAACTGGAGTGCTTCAGAGAGGATATAGATGATGTTCTTTAAACTATGACTTTCGATCTGTATTCTTGGATCAGTAAGAAAGCGAGCGTGGTGTCAGTAGGACTAACCTCATGGTATCAGGTCTGTGCATCCGAGGACATGGCAGAGCGGCCAGGACTGAAACCCGCTGAGCAGAAGGGATGCAGCTCTGGAACTGCAGGATGGTGACACGCGGGAACCTGTACGCAGAGTTTTCTTCATGTTCCCTCTCAGTTGTGTGTGTGTATTTGAACATGAAAAGCATCACAATGATTGAGAATAAAAGATACTAATGAAATGGTATCTTTCAACACCACATCAATTTGCATGCTTAATTTAAATACTGCAACTGTCTGCCCGGTGGCTTAATTAGCATGGCATGAAATTAGCATGAAAAACTGCAAGTCCCTGGTATAAAACAATCAAACAAACAATCTTTTCCACAAGCACATTCTTGTTATAATTTTGAGAGGCTAAATTCTCAGCTAGCGTGAACTCGCATAGCCCCCCATCCCAGATGTTGTCTTACACCAGCTGAGAATCTGGCCCCGATAGCTTTATGCTTCCTGCCCTAGTAGTGCCGCTTGGTAAAGAAGTGATAACAGCCTTACAAATAGGCAAAGCATTAGGTCATAAGGTCGTGGAGGTCCTGGAGGAGAAAACACAGCCTTCCAAGCAGTTTGTAGGCTGGAGAAGTCAAAGCACGCTGATCCAACAGCACAATCTTGAAACTACAGTGACAAATAGGAGTGCTAACTAATAGCTTCATTCTGAACTGCTGAGCACAGCCCGATTTGGCCTCTGTACCTGCAGAATAAGTTGTTGGCCGATGTGATTATCTTGCTGATAACACAGAAATCTGCCAGGGAATAAGCTGCACCTGCACCACCGCTCCAGCCCTGACAGGTTCCCCTCACATCCACACTCTCCTCGCCCTCTCTCTTTCCGGGTGCTTGTTGGCTGTGAGGGGCAGGAATAAGGTGAACTCTCCGTCTCACGTGAGGGACTGTCTCAAAGAGCTGGGAGCTTCCCAGGGGATGGCACTGGTGGCTTCCCAAAGCAGCTCCTGCCACCGATTTCAGGAGGGTCCATTGCTGCTCTCCAAGAAACACGCTTCTAGCCCTTGTGGCTGTAGACAAAAACCTCAAAACCTAAATCCTCCTGACAGCTCACAAAAGAGGGTAAGTGAAAGGAACCTCATTTTTTTAATTCAAAGCTGTTTGGCTTTTATTTTCTTGCTTTCCCTCCAGCCATGGCTGAACCCCAGGGCTGCTGCTCTGTGAACAAGAGGCGGCCGCTGGGGCGGGCGAGTGGAGCTGGGGCGAGCTGGGCCTCTCCTTCCTCTCCTCTTCCCTCTGTCCACCCCACACCTGCGGGCAGGGGACGGGGCGAGAAGTCCTCCGGCACCCCCCCGCAGCTGCAGCGTGTGGAAGCAGAGGATGGGAGGAGGCGAGCGCGGAGTTGTGCACACCGGCGCGGCGGGGACCGCGCGAATGCGGCTGCGTGCTCTTGGCTGGACGTCGCCAGACATGAGAACGTGCCGTTTCCCAGAGGAGCTTTTTGTCTGTGGATAAGTAAGCCCAATGCCCGCTCTCAGAAAAGGCTTTCAGACGTACCCCCGAAGAGGAAAAAGGAAGTTTTGAAAGGTGGGATCTGAGGAGAGGAAGTGACTCATGGGCTCAAAGAGAGATGGGCAGGGAGCGACAGCCGGCCGAGGCAGCAGAAGCAATCCCCAACTGTGCCGAGTCGTGGGAATGGGGGTGAGGAAGGAGCCTGAGGCTGGGGGAGCCGAGCTCCAGCAACAGCTACCGTCCTACGCTTGCCTCCTGGCCGTAGAATTTAATGCATCTGCCGCAGCCAGCTCGCAGGCCTTCCGGCACGTCTGGCTGTGCCACGCGTGTGGGTTTGGAGGTGACTCCAGCCGCCCTCCCAGGCAGCAGAGCCCCGTGCCGAGAGCGCGGCACCCCTGCCGTGGGGTGCTGCCTTCCCAGCTGCATGGGCACGCCATTGCCCGCCGCGGCGCTCCCGCCATGGCTGCAGCCTTTCCCGGGATGGTCCGAGAGGGAGGAAGGGTGGCTGCGATTTGGGTGAAGAACAAAAGGGGGTTTGCCCTCATTTTACATTTTGCAAATAGCCGTCTTTTGTCGCTTTAAAGTGTTAAGAGCAGATGTGGCTTGGGTTTTACGGGGTTTCATGAGACATGCAAGATGAAAGTCATGTTTGGGACTTTTGCCCTGGCTCTTGCAGGGCTTCGTCAGGGTGGACTTTTCTCCACTGATGGGATGCCCTTTTTTACCTGACTGGGGCATGAGCTCTTGTCCTGCACCCACTTGTGCACCTTGCAATCTCTGTAGCCTCTGGTAGAACAAGTTTTCTCTCCTAATGAGGAAGCTCTAACGGTCAGGACTTTGTGAAAACTAAATGAGGAATTTCCTGGCTTTCAAACTATTTCCCCCCTTAATTATGATGTTCTAATAATGTCATTTTTTTTTTTAATTAACTGATCTCTCCTTGATCCCTCATGCAGAGTACTCAAATAATAAACTGGCTACAATTCTGTACTGGGTCTCCTATAGAGGAAGTGAGGCCAGAGATAACATGATGTTACCTTTTGTTCCTTTCATCTATTTACTGTTTATTTATCTTTAGTGAGTTGTTCTATGGACCAAGTAAGGTGGATAAGATGAAAGTGCTCATTTTGAATGTTGAATTAGACCCTTTTTTGCTGAGATCAGTAGTGTTACAGGCTCGCTCACGCCTGTATTTGAGATGTGCACTGCAGGAATATTACCAGTCCAAGTTTTACTGGCTTTTGCTTTGTGGCACTGACTAGTCTATTTGTAATGTGTGTGTAAACAGAATCGCATATTAGTTAAGCACTTCGGGCATTGTTTAAAGCATCTTCTTCCCCAGAGGACTACAGAGCTAGAACTGGGAAAGAACTATTTCCTCCATCACTGAGGTCACAGGAGTGGAATTAAAACAAATGGTAAGACTTTGCTGTAAAAGCTGAAAATAACGCTCTACAATCACATCTGCAAAAGCTGTAGGTAATTATGTCCTGTGT
Source organism: Aramus guarauna (assembly GCA_013400195.1). Taxonomy (NCBI): domain Eukaryota; kingdom Metazoa; phylum Chordata; class Aves; order Gruiformes; family Aramidae; genus Aramus; species Aramus guarauna. The sequence goes on along the minus strand of VXBL01008352.1, from coordinate 155,421 downwards.
GCACCTCCAGAACCGAAGTGTCACAAAGACACACAGCTTCTCGCAGACAGCTTTAGCCCATTATTAGTTGAAGCCTGGTTTGAAAAATGTTGCAATTAAAACCTGTGACTATTCATCAAGGGAAAGATGTATGCAAGATGTCTTTTCTGCTGTGCTCGGAAAAAAAGTCGTGTATTGTAGAGCCTGTCCTGAGAGTTAATAAGGGTTAAGATTCAGTTCTTGGCTACGGCAAATGGAGCTCATCTAATCTTCATTAATTTTACTTGGTTGTTTAAAGAAACAGTGTTTTCATGCTTCAGGTCCTGCTATTGAATCTTACCTTTTGTCCATCTTCCTCTTAGGTTTTTCTGTACTTTCAGCTTTTCATTTTTCCCTGCATTTATAGAAGTAGGACATGCACCCTGAAGATACTGAGCTGGGAAGGGCAAACAGATGATATGCCACGTGCTGTATTGTCACACCAAACTTCTTGGGCTTTTCCTAGGATCTACTATTGGTTTAGTCAGACCCTATTGAACTTCTAGGAGAAGCTTCATATCAGGTAATTATAGTAAGGAATCGTGACTTATACTTGATATTTTTACCCGTCTCTGGTAAATGTGCCTAATCGTTGGGTCTGGTAAGCCCATTTGGACCATCAGCACTGTTCCTTACTTATTTTGTGGTCTAGACAAGGTAACGGTCAGTTAGATCAGTCAGTGACGAGCTGATTGATAGCCAAATCGGTAGCAAGTCGTACAGTACGTCAGTCCAGATTTTGAAGTACTTCTCCACCATAGTCACTGCAATCACTAGGATTTAAGGTGTAGACACTCATGGGGTCACCTCAGTGCTTTGTGACACCGTGCCCCTCACTCTTTCATCCAAAGAATCAGCTTGTCCCCTTGATTACCTTAGCCATCAGCACTTGCAAGGGAGTAGACCCTGGCAACTGTGTGAAGCAGCCCGAGGCCAACCTTGTAAATAACATCACTCATGTTTTCATGCACCTGATGGTGTCACACAGACGCAGCAGCAAAGCACAAAAGTATTTTCTGAAATGATTATGCATTTTATGGTATTGGGCTGCCTACATTGTGTCATCCTCCTCTCTATCGTGTATCTTTTGGCATACTAGAACTATTAAGAGTTGTATTAATAAATGCCAGGTCCAAATTTAAGAGGCTCTTCTAACATAGTTCCATGCATATCACGTGTCACTGTCCAGAACTTTTGCATCTGTGTGGATCTCATTGAATCAGCAATTAGCTTATTTCTCTGAAACCCAAAGGCAGCTTAAAATTCTTACTCCATTTTTTCGTTGCCAATCCCAACACGCCTTCACTTACATTTATGAGAGGTTATGGGCTCCCTCTGGTGGTTTTTGAAAAGCAGAAAACTAGTAGAGAATATAAATAAATAATAATTTAAAAAAATCCAGTAGTTTTGTGCGTAAGTTGTTGATCATTTGCAGAAGGCTGCATGCCTAATTACTCCTCTGTCTGTCATCACACTTGTTTTTAAGTTGAGCTAGGTTTTTTGTCGAGGCATTTTGCTGTGGTGATGTATCTTGAGAGAGGAGAAATGCATATTGATATATCAGAGAGCAATGAGGTGGATAATTCTGCTAAGGGCCTGTGCTTTCATTAACAGTTTCACCAGCATGTGTCTGCTAGTTTTTCACCTCCTTCTTCTACTAGTTCTTAATCTTCTGCATTGGATTTGAAATGAGTCCATAGCTATTTACTGTAGAAAAATAGTGTTAAATTAGTTTTTCTTGGTAGTTACTGTGAAAATTAATGATAACATAAACAGAGTAATGCCCCACTCTTAAATAGTCATTTTCTCAATAGAGTGTTTGTACCTGGAGGCTGAAAGGGAAACAAAAAAAGAAAACATTGACATCAACAATGAGTTTCTCTTTCTCCCCAGGCTCGAATACAAGGATATGCCTTTTGCTGGTGAAAAGGGAACTTGTATAGGAATGTTCCGCATTAATTCACAGCTAATTACAAACATACAGAACATGCAAGGTGAAAATTGCTTCTAATCATGTTCTGCTTCTGCGGAAGTCGGCGCTGGCTTTGCAGGCGGTCTGGTGGCGGGCTAGAATTTCAGTGCGGGTGCGCGCATGGGGGCTGAAGCCCAAACTCCACAGCCAGGATGCTCAGATGCCGGTTGCGCATCTGCTGTGCGACTGCTGCCGGAGCGTTTGGGCATCCGGGTGATGATCTGAGCCCAGGAGTGTCTCTGTGACGGTATCCTCAACCTTTACTATGATCACTCCCCGGGTTTGTTTTTTTTTTCCCTGGGCAGCTGAATGCCAGACTGGAGAGGAGAACAGGGAACTTCCTTTGATCTGCAGGAGTCCAGAGGCATCATGGTTAAACTTCCTATAGATTTTCCTGCCTTCCAAAGTAGAAAAGCTTTGTTCCCATTGTGTTTGACATCAACAATAGTTGTAGGGAGGGCAAGAAGGGGAGGAGACTTAGAATTGAGAAAGAGTTCTACCTGTGCAAAGGTGTGTTGCTCTGTTCAAAATACCTCTGAATTACTGTAAAGTTTTGGCCGACTAATTTGATCCTTCTGTCCCATTTGATTAAAATTCAGGAAACAAATCAGTTGCATTAAAATAACATGACTTCCACCTTTTTATTTTGATTGTATTAAGCAGATATTACTGGATAATTTGGTCACTGGCCATAGGAAATTGCCATTTAATTTAATATTAGAGTCAAATTGGGAGTTAGAAGACGACTCCAAATCAGCCTATGTCATGTAATAAGGGATGAGCAAAATCCTGGCCCCGTGACAGAAATGGCAATGCTCCCATTTTGTTCCATGGAATCGGGATTTTTACACCAATGACTCAACTAAAAGTCCCATTGTTCAACTTTGCATGTATAATTATATTTCTAAAATCTGTAGGTAGTTCCCATCAGGTGGCCTATTGCTTCTGAGAGTAAGTATTACAATTTTTAGTTGCATGCTACTTTTTTTTTTTCTCTCTTTTAATAATAACTGTTACCCCACCTAAGGAATTTGTTCAATATTCACAGTCTCTGTCCCAAGTGCCAGCAAAGGGCTCAGTCCTGCAAGGTGCTGAACACTCTGGCTCCCATCCAGCAAGGCACTTAGGCATGTTCTCAATCTTAAACATGAGTCTAAGCCCCAGGACTTCACCAAATAGAAGCTAAAGAGCTCAGTACCCTGCAGATGCGACCCCCAAACCTCACCATTGGTCTTCTGCAGAGCTTCCATGGTTTTGTTATAGTAATATGGTAAGAATTAAGCCAATGGCATTTAAGGTATTGTTTTAAAAATACTGCACAAAGATAATACATGCTGTATCGTACAGTAGATCAGTTTTCAAACCGGGAAAATGAAGTTTTCTGCAAGCTTCAGCTCCTTTGTTTTTTCGTACAATAGGGAACACTCTTGTAGCATCTTATGTGGTTTTGATTATAGTATTTGTGATTCTTTAAATATTTATTCTTCAGCAGTTAAGAAACTTGGTGAAGGCGAACTTTATAAACATTTATCATGGATCAAGTGTTCACGTGGAAAGGAAATGAGGATCTCTCTTCCTATAGGGAAGAAGTACCTTTTCATAAAAACTGTGGCCTGAAATCGGCAGAGCTTCTTGATTCAGGACAATGATTGAGCATATATCCAGCCTTACACACATGTCCAGGTTCTTTAAAAGTTGTCCAGACCCCCCCAAAACACATAAATGCTGCCCTGAATTGGTACCTACTCCACTTGGCTGCCCGTGGATCACTTCAGCATTATTAGATGCGCCACTCGGCATTCACAGCACGCAGCTCACCAGAAGACAGATGAGTAAACTCTCCCTTCACCACCTGAAGGATTTGTTTGCTTTGTGGTGATTGGCAGCGGTGTCATGTGAAATACCACCAGGCAAATTCCATTTGATTAAATAATTATCGCGTATGACCAAAAAATGTACCATTATGTGCGAAAACAAATTAAAACTCCCCAAATTCTCTCCACTTCCTTCCTTACTCTGTTAATTGCTCTTTCATAGGCAAGTGACACAATTACTGATTTTAAACTAAAAAGCTTCCAGGGTAGGTACAGTACTTGGAACTTAAAATATTCTCTGATGATTAAAATTTTCACACAGCTTATTTAAAACAGCTTCCCCGTGAAGAAGTGGAAAGTGCATCACTCGATGGACCCCAAGTCGTTTTCAGCACATTCAGTCCCACAGAATTTTTCCTAGGGAGAGGATGGAACTGCAAGGAGATTGTTTCTACCTCCCTAATGCAAATAATTAGGGTCTCCTTTTGTGCCCCAGTTTTTCCAGGGTCTATCTGGGCAGAATTCCCAGTGACTTTAGTGCAATTAGGACTGTTAAAAAGACTCGCAGGATGGCTTCCAGTTCTCGAATGGTGAAAGACAATGAAAATGGCGCGTACCTCGTAAATAAATAGGACCAATCAGGTACAGGCACGGCCGTGATTTAAATGGGTGCCTGGGGGGGCAGGGCAGCACAGCTAGGCACCGCTAGCTGCTTGCTGTGACGGGGGATCATGCCCACGCTGGTAGTGGGATAAAAGCATTATTAAGACTGCCTGCTGGTATTAAGATGGATGCACAGAGAAATGTCGGCCTCACAGAGGCTTATGGAAGACACACCACCTCTTCCCCACTTCTGCTCACGGCTACACTTGTTTTGTGTGCTCCTCTGCCAGCCGCCGTCTGCAAAGACAGACGAGGCAGGACATGGGTTTGGCTGGTGGGATAAGGGGCTCCTGTGATGCTGCAGTGCCACCCTCAGCTGACAGTCGCAAAATCAGTTGGATAGAGCAAAATAGGAGGAAGTTTGTAGAGAAAGGTTGGCTAGGCTCTTTAGCTGGACTGGTCTTTAAGTTTCTTTCCTTTTTCATTTTGTTCAGGATGAAGGTCCGGCACAGCTCCTGCCGTCAATGGGAGCCCTTCCTCTGACTTGCAGAAGGAGATGTAGTGTCTTCTTATGTCCTTTTCAGTTTTTCATTTTCCAAAGTGCTTTGTCCACCTCAGTCCTCAGACACCTTCCACGTACCGCTTTGTCTGTAAAGGCTGTGCTAAAAGACAAGAGTTTCATTCGTGATGCTGTGTGTGTCTGCTTGATTGGCCAATATTTCTGGATTCAGGGCAGATTTACTCTGAAAGTGGCATCACCTCACCGTGGTCAATATCTGTTGATGGTATTACTCCAGACAAGCCTGACCTGTTGAAATGTAATGTTTCTCATACTAGGTTCCCAAACTAGTGAGGCCGTTGCTGTTTCAGGTGGCTTAAAAATATGTGCACGGTTTGTACTTTGAATGTTTAATAAGCTTAAAACATGAAATATATAATGCAGCTTGAACTTTCTAGTGTTATTTCATCACCAAAAAAGCAAAGTCTTGAGGCTCAGCAATCGCCTTTGTCAGAATGTAAATTCCAGCATGTAATACCCAGGCTGTATGTTTCAGGAAATCAGTATTAACCTATTAGCATGCAGTTTTCCTTGGAGAAGAGCCATCTTCACACTGAGCCTGTATTCCTGCTTCAAACCTTCCTGTCACTGTTCCGTATCCACGACCCAGCCTAAGGCTGCCTTTGACGGTTCTCCAGCCATTTCCTGCATACTGCACTAGCACTAATTGAAAATTTGGGTGGCCTTGCTTATTTATTTTCCTGGAATGTAGTGGGTTATATTTTCATGGCACTTTCTCAGCAGTGCAACGTTTCAATTTCAAAACCGCTGCAATATGAGGAAAAGTACCCCCCAAAATTAAAAAAATAACAATAAAAACCAGCATACCTTTGATTAATTTTTACAGTAGTTCTTTTGTAAAAATATATAATGGAAAAAGAATTCAGTGTTGCTTTTGTCTCTCAAGATCAGAGGCAAGAGCAGCAATTTAAATATATGTACAAGATGATCACATGCAGACACAATGAGGCATGAAAGTTTAAATGTACAGATGCCATGGAAATGAAAAGATAATATAATGTGTATTCTTTGCAAGTCTTGCAGAGTTCAATAGCTACATAAATTGTGTGGAGGGAAGAAAGAAGCAGCCCCCTGCACTCTCTAGGAAAATTCCAGCCATGTCTGGATGTGCCATTGGCACTAGTGCTGTACTTTGCCTCCCTGGATTTCTACGGGAATGTAATTTCGCGGCAGCCGGGGTTAGCGTGTCACTGTTACCTCTGTGCTTGTACGTGCACGTGTATGAGTGTCTGCGTTAGACTTCAAGTTTTGACCAAATATTTTCCCCAGTCCCTCCCCAAAATTTCAAACCTACACACTTTTTTTTTTGTCTTGCCTCATTATTTTGTTTTATTGCATCTTTTTTGTCTGTGCAAAAATTAAAGGTTAGTGCAACCAAGTCAATATTAACAAATAGTATCCTGTTTGTTTTTTTCCTAATACGCTAAGCGCACCTATTGAAGTCTTCTGGGAATCCTGTTTTCTTCCCTGGAATGCAGGCATAAGGAAATGTTTAATAATAAATATGTCATTAAGATGCTGATTTGTATCTCAGAAATTATTTGGAGGAAGTGATGGAGTCCATTTTTACCTGCAGGCACACATCTTAAGGATTACCCAACTATTTGAATTTATAGATGTTTCAGAATGGAGACAAAACTGGAGGCCAAAAGGAAAAGAAATTTTAAAAAGGAAAATGTCTGCTCCTATTTCTGAGTTTTCAGGATGCCATTTTTGGGTTTTACCTATCACTCTGAAATTTGGAGACTTTTTAGTCAAGCACCAAACATTTTCTTGTAAGTTAGTAACAAAACAAGCAGGTTTTTGTTTGGTTTGGTTTGCTTTGTTGTGTTGTTGTTGTTGTTTGGGTTCTTTTGTTTTGTTTTGTTTTAAACAGAGACACTCTCAAATCAAACCATCAGCTCCAGCATTCCCACATTTCCATTTCCTTCTTTGAAAAGTCTAGATCTCCCCACTATAGAAGTTCAGATTTGGAGTGGAGCTCTCCAGCCTGTTCCAAATGCTATTTCCAAACTCCCTCACTATATGTTTCCCGGAGAGAAGGTTGATTTTGGCAGTTAAAAAGTGCCCCAAGCTAAGGGTAGTGTAGCAATCGATCAAAGCGCATCTCGCATGTGCATCCTGTGCCTCGTTACAATTAACAGTGAATTCTGGCTCAGCTGGATGTTACAAATTCCCTGAAGTGTAACACAAGTGATTAAAAGAACACTTCCCTTTATATTTATGGCTGGTTAATTTTGCCTTGTAAGTGTGAGCAGTAATCAATTAGGAAAAATGAGTTAAAACGGAAGACGGTGCTTACCTGGCCTCGTCTCTCCCCACCGAGGGTTTCTGCCCCTTGTCAAGGATGCAGCCACGCTGCCAGCTCGGTGTTTGGCACAACTGAGGCACGGGATGGGAGGGACTGGGTGATGGGCACAATGGGCACTTTTAAAGTGGGTTTGCTGCCCGCAGAGGAAATCCTTGTTGTATAATCACCAGAGCATAATCTGCTTTAGAAGATCCTTCCTCCAGGTTTGCTCCTTTACGGCTGGTGAGGATGGCACCACGGTGTGTTGGGTTTTGGTGGTTATGCTATGGAGGAGAAAACAGGTATTTTAGCTGCAGGTTGGATCTCTTACAATCGTGAACAATAGCTAGTGACTTTCACATTTGCAAACGATCATGACTGTACTAAATCCTCTAATTTTTATTTTGTATTTTCTCTGCAAATACTCCTTTAAAGAAAACAGCAGGATTTCTGTTAGATCATGACTGATGTTGTCTTTAACTGCAGCTGATAGCTTTGGGAAATGGAGAAGGGAAAGGGAAATTATTCTAGCCAGTTTTCACATGCCATCTTTTTTTCCGTTGCTAGAAATACTTGCACAAGCAAAAAA
>VXBL01008352.1:90237-147527 GCA_013400195.1 Aramus guarauna | reverse complement strand
AAAAAAAAAAAAAAAAAAAAAGTCTAATCCTGCCGCTTGCTCGTAACTGAAATGTGACACAGGTCCTAAGTGGGCAAATGCAAGGGTATCAGCGTAGAAGGCCAGCCAGTACATAGCCAGAGCCAGATACGAGCCTGACAACGATACTAACAGTTGCACGGGGCTATAAGGCACATTAGGAACTTGCCTAGTGTATCCCGCCTTGTAAGGAACCACCGACTATAGCACCAGGAATTGCATCATTCCTGGTCGTGCTTTATCTAGCCAGTTCTTAAAGGCTTCCAGTGAAGGAGGTTCAGTCCGCTTCCTAAACAATATCCCCCTATTTCATTGCCCCTAGCGTTACGGTTCTTCCTAACACCTCGCCCAAATGCTCTTGGCTGCAGCGTCTCCTGTTTATTGTCCCGTCCCTCCCAGATATGGAAAACGGACTCTTAACCATTGCTGTTGGACTTTTATCAGCCCTTCAGAAGTGGGTGAAGAGTGCCCAAAAGTTGGATCTGGATGTGCAAAACACAAGAAATAACAAGTAGAAACAGGACGGAATATTCATTATAACTAGATTCAGCTATTGACCATAATGTATATTTTAAAATGCACATCTCGACGTAGGTTCTGAAAGTGTGTCTGAAGGGCCCTTCTGAAAAAAAACAGCCCTGAAATCTGTAACGTGCTTGAGTAATTTTACTGCTATGACCAGTCCCAGGACCACAAAAGGGGAGGTCAGGCGAATAAAGTGAGTCGGGGTCTTAACTGTGGGCAGAACGGGACTGGGGGTTTATAAAAGGCTGAGTCCAACAGGCTACAGAAGTGCGTGCTTAATTTTAAGTATCTGAGTTCAGTTCTTGGGGTAAAGTGAATAATAGGCCTGAATGTGTTTTAAAGTTAATGAGAACGCGTAAGTGCTTTCTTGGATAACAGCCAGGTGCTCAGCACAGTGCAGGGCTAAATACAGATTTAACAATCTAAATTTAGGCCCCTATGTTTTAAAACACTGACCAACATTCTTTTCGGAAATTTCTGTGGAAATTGCTGTACATCTGAAGTCAAGGCCAAACACCTCTCTCATGGAAATGTACTTCTGCATCTAAGAATAAATGTCAATAAGAAACATTAAAGACTAGAACTGTAGTTCATTAAAATAAAATATTGTCATGTATTTAATGGGTTTCAGATTAAGCTGTCTGATCTTGTACCTTTGATCGTACATTTAGGGCACGATCAAAATCCACATTTTAATGTTAACTGCCTCCCTGATATGTTAAAATAATTTTTGTCTTTAAAAGGAACTTCATAATTACATCTAATTGATGTAGAATGCAACCTCTTGCTAATAGAATACAGTTGTGATACTAATTTGAACGTAAATTATCTAAAAAGTTAATTTTTGAAAGAGCAATTATACTTGGCCCAGATTGCGCAGTTTAACTAACCGGTTTTTGGCATTCTTCTTCCCTTTTCCTCAGCCCTGTTTTATAATTATCCCTCTCTTTTTCAGCATAGGAGAATTAGAGATCAGGAGGATGGAAAGAAGAAGGAAAGAAGAAGAGAGAAGGAAATACAGGGAGAAAAAAATTTCCGGTCAAGAAGGGGTTTAGAAATAGATGGAACCTGTATTTGAATCATCAAACAGAAAAACCCCTCATATCATTTCCTTTAAAATAGACGTGGTTTTGCAAGTATGTGTGTATGTGGTACACTTATTGTGTTACCAGACCCGGTTATTTATTGTTGTGTATCAACTGTCAGTGTACTACGTACACAACAGTTGTAATGGCAAAATGGATCTGTCCCCGAAGTGTTTGCAAAATAAAGCAACGTTCCTGCAAGAAATCGCGCACGCATGTGAAATTACAAGCTGATCGGCGCTCTGGTGAGCGAACATTGGCAGTGGCAAAACCCGCCAGACCTTGGGCCGCTTGTCACGTCCTCTCTCCACAGCCACGTGTCAGCAGCAAGTGGGGGAAACAACCTGGTTCCATCAAAATGAGCCCGACTGATAATTAAATAATAGTTCTTTGCTACACGGGCTGATTTTCACTAGGATGCATCGGGAGCAGAGGTACGCTCGCTTCCAGCGGAGGGGAGCTGGGGTGTGCAGGCGGCGATGAATTGTCCAGGAGGTACAGTTTGACTCAGAACGGGAGATCCCATCCCTGCTCTCACCTCAACACGGTTTCAGAAGTATGTGAGAAAGTATCTAATGAAGAGCTTTCCCCTGCTTATTCCCAAAAGCACAGCAATTAAAGCAGTTCGGTCTTGTGGAAAAGAGGGACGGAATTTCACCTGGAATTTGAGGGACAAAAACTCTGAAATGGCCTTTGAAGTGTTGGTTTTGGTGGTGTTTTTTTTTTTTTCCTTTGAGAAAGAAATGTGGCATAATTTTAAGTTGGCTTAGGTTTCAACTTTTTTCCTCCCTATTTTTGTTTTAAAATACATGCAGTAGATGAAGGTTGGTTACAAGAAGTATTTAAACTGATGCAACTTAGTAGTGACACGTTTGACAGAGCTGTAGTATACAGCATTCGGTATTTTTAGCTGCTCAAAGTAATTTAATAATTTGTTTTGTTGGTGCTGTTTAGAGAAACAATGCCTCTGGGTCAGTAGTGCACAGATTCCTTGGATAGGCCTTGAAAGGGAAGAATTAGGGTGGTGTTAGCCAAGAAAATAAAACAGTGAGAGAATTTTGTGTACTGTTGGAAATGGTTTAAAGTGCAAAAGACTATATTTTTTGTTTGATGTGGAAAATGTGACTGTACGTGTTCTGGAAGAAAACTCAAAATATTGTGTGCATTAACTTATATGTTGTTTCTCTTGAAGCATACCAGAAATCATCTGGGGGAAAACACCGATCAGTAAGTTGTTTCTTTCTCTCTCGCCTTTCAGCTAAGATAAATATATTTCATTCCGTAATGAAGTTTTCTGGCTTAAACTCCCAGATAACGGTCAAAATGCTGCTAAAGTAAGAAAACTTTTTTCTACACCTATTTGTTCAAAAAAGAAATAGAATCGTAAGATTTAAGTAGGTCACTTCCTGGATGTTGGTTTCACAACACAGATCCAGGTGATTTTCGATTTAGGAGGAAGCAGAAAGCAGGTGGGTTTGGGTGCACAATACAACACAGCAAATCTGCTTGGAAATTGAAATATCTGCATGAATTTTTCATAAAATCTATGGTAGCTGCTAGAAGGCAACATCTGCAGGAATGGTCCCTTGATGGATCAAGAAAATAAAGGGAAGTGGAACCAATGAGGTGAAGAAAGGTTGTGCAAGGATTATAGATTTGTTAGAGCAGGCCAGGACAGGTTGGGCTTCTTGGCTCTGCTCCTGGTTCTACTGCCACGGCTTTGGCAAGTTACTGATCTCCACAAGGCACCTCTCACGGGCATGGAAGCAGCCCTCTTAATTTCAATCAGGCTTACAGTTAAGTACACATATTAAAAAGGAGGAGCTGGTGAGTTATAGATCAGGTAGCTCCAGTTTGTGGAAAAAAATCAAGCAAAGCATCTGTAAGCACTGGAAGCCAGACAGACAAGTAACGATGAACGTGGTTTTGTCAAGAACAAATCCCGTTGAACCAATCTGCTTTCCTTTTACAATAAGGTAATAGGTGTTACACAAAGGAGAGAAGTATTAAAAAGTCACACATCTTCATTTTAGTAAAGTTTTTGGCAGCGTTTCTCAAGAATAAGCAAAGACAATATGGGCCAGACTGAAAATCCCATGGAGTGAGAAAAAGCAGGGTGGAGGAAGAGTTAGCAAAATGGGGTCACTATCAAAATGGAGACATGTATTGAAAGAGGTTCCTCGAGGGTCCATCCTGTATCTGACATTACTTATAAACATCTGAAAATAGAAGAGAACACATCTGAAAACAGAATAGAGACTAAGCATGTTACATTTGGAAAGGATGTGAAGAAGAGAGCAGCTAAAAGTGTGTTAGAGAACAGAATTAGAATTCCGAGGGATTTTGTCAAACCGGAGATATTTTTTTTTTTAAGAAACCCACAAAAGACAGTATTCAATAGGTGCAAGTGTAGTTTATTAGACATAGCATCATCAGTTCCGCAGATAGAGGAAGGGGAAAAGTAAACAGGATTACAGTTGCATAGAAATAATGTAGAGTGAATCACAGGCTAAACACAAGTCACTGCTGTTACGCTGCTGTAAAAAGGCAAACGCCATACGAGAAGGTAGGAACAGGAAGACAGCCTACAAAGCAGGCAAAGCAATTATTTTGCTCTGCTAACCCATGGTAGGACTTCAATTTTAATTTTTCCTTTTTTAAAATCTTTTTCACCTGGAGCATGCTTGGCTTGGGACACCTCACAAATGACACTGAGTGACTGGAGAAGAGTGCAGTGGAGATCAAGCTCGATTACAAATACAGAAAACATTAAATATCAGGATACTAATGGGACTGTTTGGATTAATGAGAAGAAGAACATGCAGGGGACAGAGCCTTTAAATATGTAAAGGGCTGCTGCAGGGAGGAAGCAAATAGCTGTTCTCTGGGCCCAGCAAAGACAGACATTTCACTAATGGGCTGGAATTGCAGTAGGGGATATATTCAGAATACACATTAGGAAAAAGACCTTTAGTGGTAAGGGTAGGGAAACACTGGGAAAGATTGCCTGAGGAGATGGCAAAAGCACCGTACTGGGAAGTCTTTAAGAACAAGATTGAAAAAACAGTTATGTTATAACAAAGGAGTAGTTGATGCAGTCTTAGGGCAAGGGAAAGGACTAGAAAGAGTGATTTCTTAAGGTCATTTTCAACCTCACACTTCTTAGGTTTTTTTTCTGTTCCTAATATTTCTCTAATTATAATATTCACCTCAGAAATTCAAACAGAAGTAGAAAGAGGTCTGGTTTGGACGCTGATGTGTCAAAAAAAGTAAGGCAGCAGCTGTAAGCTTGAAGGCATTCAGAAAAGAGAACAATACTGGAAGGGCAGTTATACAGTGCAGAATCAAAGTTTAATCCGTACAGTTTATCAAGAGAAGGTGAAAGAGTAAATCTGCTGTATTGTACAAACATCTTCAAAAGGAAGTTATTTATGTTAACAAGAAGCAGGCTTGCAATGGACAGATGCTGCAGCTAGATGAATTTACCTTTTCAAACAACATTTACATTTCTATTAGTTATTTTTTACATGTTAGGGTAACCACTGAGAAATCTTCCAAAGGAGAGTGATGGATTCGCCCTTTCTCCAACACTTTAAAATAAAACGAAGATTTCTTTCTAAGAAACAACTACAGAAAGAGCTTGGTGTGGGAATGGCTGGAGGAAATTCTACAGCTTTCAATATTCAGGTTAGACAAGACAATCATAATAATCTCTCTTGGCTTTCAAATCTGTTTATCCAACTTTGTAGAGAGATGTAATGTTTACAGATCACTGTCAAATCTGCATAAATGGATTAGAAAAAGGCATGAATGAGCAATTACTCTTGTGATCTCTATGAGGTATAATGCTTACTATTTACCAGGTCATTATATTACAACTCGTCATTTCTTTCCTCCATTTTAATAGGATAGATTAATCTCTTTAACGGCATCTGGAGTTCCATGGAGTAATATATTTATATTAGCAGCATTATATATGACAGCAAATATATACTATATATTACGGTATATACATTATAAGCTATATATATGATATATATATATGTAATAACAGCACTAGTTTTCCTCCTTTTGTTCTAAAGAGATGTGTGGGGCAGTGTTTCTTCTCTCCAGTGGGTCAAATCTACATTCAGTCACCGTCAGCTTTGTTCTGGAGTCGCTGAAGGCGTAGGTGATGGTTACCACATGGTCACCGCACATCAGCTGGGAAAACCACCCACAGTAGATTCAACAAAGCGCAGCACACAGGAAGTTCTTCCTCGACAATACTGTCCAGGGCCCCTGCTGATCGTAAGAGTACTGGACGCTGCTCTTGGCCACAGGAGGATTTGCCTGTGTGGATGCCCGTGATGAACCTACACACACCATTTCTAAGGCTTCTGTGGTTGCAGAGTTTAGACTGGTTGTGCCATTCTGATGGGTTCCCTCAGACCAAGATCTGGACAAAAGCAGTGCTAAACAGCTGTTTGGAAACAGCTGGTTTAAACCTGCACATGGGGAGGCTAGATGACGTTTTGAGATGCACAAAGGCCTCGCAGGTTTTCCTCACTTCAGCTAACATTGGGTGGTTGTCTCAAGATCAGGCTCCCTCTTCTTAATGACTCACCTCTTTAGGTTATTGGCAGTTCCAAGCGAGGTGAACCAACTCCGCAACACAACTTCAGTCTGGCGCTGAAGTTTGTCACTTCAACTAAATCTAAATTCATGGTTGTTTATTAAAAAATCTTCTGGGCAGACGGCTCCCTTTACGGACCCCCACTGAAGTCAATGGGCATTTTGGGCACAGGTATCCGCTCCCAGAGGGCCTGGGGCAGGGCTGGGACCCAGGAATGTGGTGTGCTGGGTGGGGTCTTCGTTACCAACCAAGCCTTTCAAAGTCGTGGTTTTATTTGGCACATCAGATGACAGGCTTTTAATGAGCAAATGCAAACAAGCTGTCATGGAGGAAAAATATCATTTTGAAATGGGTCACAAATAGTTACACTTTTTTTTTTTAAAGGTGATGCCAACTTTACTTTTCTCAGAGGACTGAAGAGCAATCTGTCTGCATTGGATATTAGCAGAAAACTGGAGAGTCACTAGCAACAACTTCAGAAATAATTAGAGAAAAGATAGATACTGAGCACTCTCATTTTTCCCCAGAGAGATGCTGTGCAACATTTCACAGGGCCTAGAGGAAAGAGTCAGAAAAGCACTGCGTATTCATGTGGCGAGATATTACAGACTACGAATTTAACTTGGGTGGCTTTAACCTCTGGAAAATAGTGATGAAAATGATGTTTCTTGGCCATGCTGCTTTTTATGGTGCTTAAGTTCTTTGAGGTTTTATGAAAGGTAATTTGTTTTCCTAGTAATGTCCTGTTGTAAGTCTGATATGGCAAAACCGAGCAATGGATTCTTCCTTCTCCATTTATCTCTCATTGCTTTTCTTCTCCTTCCCATTAAGATGTTGTCTGAACTTGGCTTTTGCAACTGAATTTCAAACAATCCCAGCAAAAAAAGGGAAAAGGGAGATCTCCTGACCCTTTCCAAAAGGAAAAAGAGGTATCACCCCAGGTAGATAGCCAGTTTGGTAATAAACATTTTTACATTTTCATTGGAAAAGGAGGACCGATCTGCATCATTACTCAGCGATGACGGCACTGCCTGCCCACTGGTGCGGCGGCCAGAGAACCTCAGCTCCCACAGCAGCCGCGTCCTGCTTCTGTCCATCTCCATGGCCCTTCCAGAAAGCCGCTTGCCTGGTAGGCCAGACTGCTAGGGAACAACCCGGGGTAGAAGGGGAAGAAAAAAGGCATTTTAGGGAGTGACGAGTGCTAACCCTACTCAGGGGCCTGCAGCCTCACCACGGGCCGTGGCCCTGGCATGCCTGACATGGCTAGTTGCAGAGATTGGGCCAGAAGCGCCCGCTTTGGCTTTAGCCATGGCAGGTACGCTTCACGCCATGGATTATTTAAAAGCAGTTTCTGGAAGAAGGGTACGTGAAAAGCAGCAAGCCCCCAACACCACGGCTCTGGGCCTGACCGAACAGCAACCTGCAGGGGTGGTTTGGCCTGGGTGTTTCTCCTTCCCCCTCCCTCCCAGGCCTTCCCCTCACACCACAGCCCCGGGTCCCTCCCCATGCTGCCGACGCCCTTGGATAGCCGGGTTGCTGCCCGCTGGGCTCAGGATGCAGTGCTCAGGAATAGTTTTACTGTCATTATTGACTGTTATGGTTATTGTTGTCGTCACTATTGTTATTACTTTATTTTTCCCTTACTCCTCTCCCACCAGGGCCCCAACTGCCACCGCCTTTGTCACCACCCGTTCGGGGCTGAGGGAGAGGGAGGGAGGGAAGGAGCGAGCGAGAGCGACCGCGACCGCGCACGCGCAAAACGGTGCCGTTAAGGGGGCGGGGCTTGGGGGCACGGCGGTCGGGAGCGCCTTCTTTCCCGTCCTCGATCGTTCTGCGCTCCATCGATTTTCTCGGGCAGCGACTGGAGGTGCCTGTGTCCGCCGGACGCGGAGGCGCTGCTGGGAGCGGAGCTGCCCCAGGTGCCGGATACGAACGCGGCGGCGGCGGCCGGTGAGTGACAGTCTGCGGCTTCCCGCCCTGCTCTTCCTCCGCCGGGCTCTGTGGAGCCGGCTCTCAGCGGGGCAGCTCCGGCTTCTTCCCCCCCCCCCAACTCCCCGGGGCGGAGGCCTCTCCCCTCCCTTCGGCCTCCCCCCTTCTTCCTCCCCCGCTCCCCGGGAGGGTCGAGTGTCGCGTCCCAGGCCCCGCCCCTGCCGCGCGGGGGAGCGGGGATGGAGCTGTCGTTAACGGGCGTTGGGCTGCGGGGGGGGGCGTCGCTGGTCTCCTGCCGTCTGGCGCTTGGCGGCCCCTCCTCGGCCTCCCTGGAGGCACCTGCTGGCCCCGCCCCGCCGCGGGAGTGCGCCGGTACCGGCCGTCAGCGCCGGGACGGGCAGCCGCTCGGCCTCGCTCGTCTCCCCGAGACCAGGGGCTGGGGGAGGACGGCGGCTGGGTGCCGGACCCCGCGAACTGCCTGGGCAGGGGGGCAGGGGAGGGCGGTGGTGACTTTCCGGCTGCAGCAGCTCCCTCCTCCCCCAGCCCCCTGACGGCAGACAGGGAGTTTCCCGGTCAGCTGTGAGCCTCCCCGGGGGAGGGCTCACGGTGTCCTGCCGCCGGGTGGCGGTGGCTGTGAGGGGCTGTGCTGGGGCCGAGGAGCGCGGTGTCCCGCCCGTGGGAAGGAGCCCTTCTCGGCGCTGGTGGGGCCGGCCCCGCAAGGCAGCGGTTCGGTGGCTCTTGCCTTTGTTTCTCCTGGCTGACAGCGGCCTGCCCGGAGCTCCTGGGCCCGCTGGGTTATGCGGTGAAACGAGGATGGTCTGGAACTGTCATAAATCGTTTAGCTCAATGAAGGGTTTGTGTGTGGGTGTGCTGGGGGGGGAGGAGAGGAAATAAGTAGGGGAGAGGTGAGGTCTGACCTCTGAAGAGCTAGTTGCTTGCAGGTCTGACTTTAGTTTTTAAAAACTTTGCATTCAGTGGTACTGCAAAGTTTCGAAATAACACCCCAAAATGAGTGTGTACTTATGCTGGTACAATAAGAAAGTCCGTAGTAAGGAATGTGGAACAAATCAAAATGACATTTACAGGTTGAGAGATGATTGCTTTCATGGATATCTAACTGGAAGTGGTGTTACGCTTCCTCTGTGACTTTTTTTTTTTTTTAAACTTTCTACCCAGTTCTACATTTCTCCCTCACTTGGACTGCAGTGCAGTGCAGAAGGGTCTGTGAGCTAGATGACCGAACATCTTTCCTCCTTGTCTCTTCTATGTCTTAATTAGCAACCTGAAAAGGATCTGTTATCAAGGACCGTAGATGTCCAAAAACAGGGGTGATCCTTTTTCCAAAATGGAGTTTCCCATTCTGTCCAGTTTTACTGGCTTTCAAAATAGTGTTCCTTCTACACTGTCAGCTTTTCCTTCTCTTTTTTACTACTCCCCCCCCCCCCCCTTTTTTTTTTCTATTTCCTGCAGTTTGCTTGCTGGTTGAGGATTAACAGCTTCTAGCAAGGCACTCAAAAGCTTTGAATTGAAAACCAGTGAAATATTAACCCATCTTAGCTCTGACAGAACATCAGTTTATATTTAAACTACAAATATTCATTCTTTAAAGTTTAGTTTAAAATTGTAATCTCACCTCAACTTTCCACGCTTTCTGATCATTCTGAAAATAAGTAAACATCTCTCTTCTCCTTCAGTGATTTGTGTGCATTTCATTATTGTAAGCTTTGTTTTGGTTTTGCTTTTGATAGTTGTCAAAACAGTTAAAGGACTTCTGTTTGTTATTTTAATGTAAACTGCAGATAAACAAACTTGTGGCTTAGGAAAACATGTCTGTTTTCTTTCTTTACCTTTTGCTCACCTGAAGAAGAAAAGTTCTGTAATTCTTGGTTCCCTAGTTCTATAGTATCTATCACGGCTTGCACTGGCAGCAAAAGACGAGTCCTGCTGCTATTTTCTTTCCCATGAGTAGCTTAGTTTACAGTTTTCATGATTTATGCCCACGCTTGGACAACAATGTTTTTACTTAGATGGGATTTCTGTTGTCTTAAACATCATTTAAAACAGGATGCAATGATTTTCATTATACCCGTATGACTTATCTCAGTGAAAATACCATTAGTTTACATTGTAACAGCTAAGGGGTTTTTCTGTATGGAAAGTACTACTTTTTTTAGTATGTGTAAGAGGTGAAACTGTTTAATTAAAAACATGTTACCAATCAAAATTGCCCCGTTGTGTTTTTTCTTTTTTCTTTTTTTTTTTTGACAATGTAAAGTTGTCCTGTGTTTTCATGGCCTTCATTCAATAAATTACAATATTTTTACAGACTTGATGGGGTACTTTAATGCTTTATCAGATATTAGTGCTGAGTAGCAGTCTAAATTAATGATAATTTAGTCTAAATTATTATTAATTTTTAGAATTCATTTGAAAACCCCTTAAAGTTCTAAGTCATGAACTTTAAAAAAAAGCATCTTTTAAATAAAATATTTAACATCTTGCACTTTGAGTGGATATTGTGTGAAGAAATTGTTTCATCTTCAGTACAAAAGGTACTGTTCGTTAAGTATTTTTGAATCTGTAGTCTTCAGATCTTATTTTTTTTGAGTTGTAGGATTTCCTGTGAATATAAGCAGAATTTTTTGCTAGCTGTTGACGGCATTTGAGGCAAAACCAGACAATAAATACGTTAAAATATGTAATCCACCAATTATTTTCCCGAGGTGCTATTAAAAAGAAACTATCCACTGATACAGTCCATTCTTTATTATGCTTTTCCTCAAAGTGAAGCTGAACTAAAGCAAAATAAGTGGGTTGACTAGAAAAGCAGAGGCCACTGACCTCTTCTAGTGATGAAAACTTTTAGATATGTTATGTTAAACTGTGCTTAATCAATGTCTTTCAATGTACTGATATGTTTGGCTGTAAATCCAGTAAGTCTTAAGCACTGTGCTTGAAACTAAACATCAGTTTTGAGTTATTTTAATTCCGTTGATTCTGTTTTTCAACCATCCTACTTCACTTAAGAACCAAAACCAAACAAAAAAAAAGAGAGGAAAAACAGTAGTATCTCAATAGGATTTTGACAGAAGACTGGGTATAAAATGTGTTCTTAAAAACATGAATTCTGACAACTGTTGAAAGTGTCCGTGGAATAATCTACAATTGAGTTTTGTACTCAAGGATAAAACAGCCTGTGAAGCAGACAGATACTACCTGTATTTTGAATGGTTGCACATCACTGCTTAGTTATGCAAACAGGCACAGAAAACTTTTCCACAGGAGAAATGACTAGTACTTAATTTTACAGTGAAGGACTGGAAAATAATACTCGGAAGACTGTACATTTTATGGTGAGCTTATTTTCTATGTGAACTTTTCACTAAGAGTGGAATCTGCTGCTGTACTTAAAAGTATGCTGAAGGTTCAAAATCTGAAAAACAAATTAATATCTTTTAGCAGAATTTAGCTAAATTAATATCTTTTAGCAGAAGTCGGACATTAGCTCTTCAGCTTAGCTTTGACCTTCTGTCTTAGACCACCTACATTCTGTAAATCTGTGCTGTGCAACTTTGTCTTTCAAATTACTTTTCCCAGGGGAGAAATATGGTGCTTGGTAATGGGGGAAATCTTGTTTGTAAAGGTGCTTGTAGGATGAGGGATGATTAGACAGCACATGCCTAGCGCAGTCACGTCAGAGTAACGTGTGATCTTTTGCGCTGAACGTGAAAGGAAAGGTCTGTGTTTACAGCTTGCAAAATATAAATTTAAAAATAAAGCTGATTAAAATTTTTGTACCTTAATCTGAAAATTATTTTCTAGAATTCCGGTCAGTATTTCAGTTCAAAAACAGTTGGATTGTTCTCCCACTGTCAAACATTGGAGGAGAAGGGAAGAGCAGGAGGAAGAACTCATTTGTGTGATCTCCTGGGGGGGGGGGAAGAACCTGAAACAGTTTTCCTAGAAACTGAGTAATGAGAGAAATGCCTGAAAATAAGGATTAATTGTGTGATTGGTATGTTACACAGTGCATAGGGGAAGGTAAGCTAAGTATTTAATACTTCAAACAGCATTAAGTTAAACACCTTCCCTCCCTCCTATGGAAAAATTGTTTTTATTTGTATGTTTTATATTATTTTGGAAGTATTTAGTACTTTTTCTTCAAAAGGAAGTTGATCCATGTAGCCTTTTTTTGATAGTAGAAGTTGTTAATCAGTGCAGACAGTATGTTCAGTATTGCACTCAGTGATGGGTGTGAAAGCCTGTGTTTCCTTTCTAACTTTGTTTTTTGTTTTTAAGGAAAACAAAATTTTGAGACACCAAATCCTTAATGGGTCTGTTTTTTCCTTGACCTTAAGGGAACTACAGATTCCCCGATTTTCAGTTTAATTCTCAAAGGCAGACCTTAGGTTATATTGTGCAGAAGTCAGTGGGGACTCTGGCAGTGTACTGTGGATCAGATCACAATATAAATCAGTGATTTTTAGGTATATTTGGACTTGTATTTTTTCTTTCACTATGTGGATAACCTGAAAGCAACGTACCCTGTATTTGGAAGTTCATCAAAAAGCCTGGAGTAGTTGAAGATTTAGGGCTACGCTGAGCAACAGTTCCTTTTTAAATGCCCACTTTTGTATTGAAGACAACCCAAACTGATTTTCTGAGATAATCCTGGAATGCCTCAATTAAAAAAGCAATGACTTAAATTTTATGTTTAAGAATTCTGAGTCTTGTGACACTTTGAATCTCACTGTGGTTTTGGCATGTGTACCTTGCTTCTTGCTGGAGAACTGAACATTAGATTTTTGGCAAAAAGTTAAGGAGCTGTGCATACAGCTGATGGGTTTTTCTTGTGTTTCCTTTTCATCAGCATAGAAGGCAAGTTGTCTCAAAATACACCTTCACTAGTCTGAAAGCACAATAGTTCCATACAGGAGATGGGATTTTAGATGGGTGAGTGGAAATGAAGATTGAGAGTATGTAAGGCTAAAATGTGTCAGAAAAATACCTGCTCATGCAGGCTGTCGGACAGTGAAATACTTGAGCGTGTGTTTGACCGTGTGAATAGAGAAAGATGCCATAGCATATGGCTCAAGTGCTTCCCTGAGCAGGTGCCAGGATGAGGTGTTTGGGGAGAGAATGTGAAAAATATAGGAATCTTGGTAACACAAGTACGTGTCTCATCTTTTAAATGTTTTCGAAACAAAAGGAACTGCCAAAGAAGTCACACGGCAAATGTTAAATTTATTGTATCACTCCTACCTGCAAGCACCCAAGTTAAAATTTCAACCATGTGAACTGTGTGATTAGAGTGGTTACATAGTGGTTTTTATAAAGAATATTGTGTATAGTTACAGGGCTTAGCAAAAATCTGTGTTGTCCTGTTTCTTTTCTCTAGAAAAAAAGTAAACCTCATCCCATTGGGGTTTATTTTTCTGAACTTCTGGATCTTTCTGAATACGTTTGCATAAACATATTTGAAAGTTTTTGATGCTTGAAATACTGTTTTCAAATTTCTGCCTGTGAATAACATAAGGTAAAGGAATGATGAGGGTATTAAGATTCTTTACCATTTTCCTAATAACTAAAATAATGCACCAAAAATTATGAATAACTACAGAACAGAAGAGGGGTGAAGGGTTTAACTGGAGGACAGTAAGGAGCATGACTTCTAGATGAGGCAAACTTTACTGGATATTGGGGGTAGAAGCAGATGTAGGAAAGCATGTGCTTTGTGAGAATTTAGAAATTAATGGGAGATTTATGGCCATCTGTGATATGGTTTTGTGTAAAGCTGAGTTGACTTTTTTATATATATATATGTTTATATAGAGATGTTCAAGCTTTTTCTTCACAATGTTGCTAGATTATAGTGATGTGTCGTAATAAATACAGAAGCTTTTAACCAAGTAGATGACTTAATTTCTGGGGAGTTGTAATGCAATTTATAATGAAAAGAGCAGAAAATTTGGGGAGAAACTTATGTGTTCAGACTTTCTTGAATTATATTTTCTTCTATGTTATCACCCTTTTCTAGCCAATTCAGTACAACCAGATTAGACGTTCAGAAAACTTAAATTGGTTTAACTTGGTGGTTAATAGGTGCTTGTGACATTGAATATACTAGCAAAAGTGTTCATTCAAGAACTGCTATAAACTAGCATGTAGACCTAATTAATAAATTGGAGGAATAATTTATTTTCAGTATGAAGTTATGGAACTTTAAAGCTAACTTTTTGGAAATGTATTTGCTAAGGTGAAATATTTTTAGGATTTTTTTCTTAAGGTTTTTCCCCAATAAAAATGTCCTAATCCAAGTTTATAGGGCTAATATTGACATTTGGATAATTGTGGTATTGATGGTTTTGTTTAACGGTGTCACTTGGAGATGTCATTGTCACTTAGGTAAATAGATTCTGAGCTGAGGTGAAAATGTGACTGTGGTTCTGGGCTGTTTAGACTGTGTATGGATTAAATTAAAGTTGTGTGCTGGTGAGTTTGATGGAGCAGATATGTGTGTTCTTGGTGGTAGTGGAGGGAAAGGAAACTTTTTAAGTAGACTGACTGAAATAGATTTTTAAATTCTTCAGATATTTTATTCGGCTTTTTCTGTTTTAACAGGTGATACAATAGGCAGATGAAATTATTTTCTGAACTAAAAGAAACAAAGAATTGCACCCCCCCACCCCCCGGCTCGCTCCCCATTTTAAAAATCTCTGTTCATCTGTATTATAGATTAATGTCCTTTTTAATCTGTTTTTAGAGGTTTGCTATTTTTACTTCCCACTGATGGGTCATAAACTCAGTGTTATATGTAGGCTCCTTAATTTCCTTCGGGTTGTTTATGGTGTAAGATAGTAATGAACAAAAACTCATTTTACAGAGGAGGGTTTATGGAAAAAGTCAGTGTTTTGATGCTGTAGTGGCATTTGTGCAATTAATTGTCCTTTGTGGAAATCTCTTCCCTCCCCAAATAAATAATTCCTGATGTAAAAATACATCAATATATAGGTATGCTGTGCATCATAACTGACAAGATGCTGGCATTTAATATGTACAAGGGAACGGTTTTGTACTGGTCTAGATTTTTTTTTTTCTTACGTGTGATAGATAGAAGGTTAATTGATGTTAAATGGCTGCTTTGTTAGCCCTTCATCAGCTACTAAACTAGTACAGGAGGAGTACAAATCATTACTACAAAAGGCCAAGACCAGTATGTTTTCTTAGTGAGGTTTATAGGTCTTTTTCTTTTTTTTTATCCCTCCTTCCTTTCCCTCCTTCCCGACTGCACAAAACATAACCAGCTGTAATGATAGGAGGAGAGAGCAAGCAGCTTTTCTAAACACACACGGACACACACTCGCACTCCTGCCCCCCTTTTTCCTCCCCATACCTCAGCAGAGTGACAGCTTCTAGATGTTGCGTGCGAGTGAGTTCAGCTGGTGCTGTGTGGTCTGGGTGTGTGGTCTCCAGCTCAACCGAGAGGCTGCTAACAGGGTGGATGAGAGAGAGCAACACTGTTTACTTTAATTTATTTCGGATGCCGGAACTGTGCCCGGAGTTTCTCCTGAGCTGGGTTCCACAGTTAGCGGTGTCAATCCCTCGCAGCTGCAGCCCTGGCTGCGACGGACGCTGAACTCCTCTGCCCAGGGTTCTCGCGGCATCTGCCTGGGGTCCGGCCTTTTAATCCCTGGTGACTCAGAAATGTTAATGGCGTTGCTGAGAGCTGTGATTGTTTTGCTTTCGTTCTGTTGAGATATATGGCCATGAAGATGTACCTTGCTGGGTTAAGGAAAGCAGGACCTCTGAGATGCAATAGCCGTACTTGCATGTTTCGTCAGTGACAGCAGAACTGCCACGCTTACTCCTTAGCTACCTGAAAACTGTAACCTCTAGTACGCCCTTTGTGACTGATTGGAATATTCAGGAGCCCTTTTAAAAAGGGAAGGCTATCAGATTATGTCATTTAATGCTACAAATATTTTCTTTTTTTTATTTGCCCTTTCCATCACAAAACTTGCACATCTTCCCAAATTGAAACTGATTTTGGCGTGTAGCGTTGTCCTGTAGGTTAACATGTTTGTCAGTGTTAATATTGGCTTGAATCAACATGCCGGATATGACAGGGCAAGACAAATGAGGCTTTGTTTTTTCTGTGTGATGGTGAAATTACGCCCGTTTTTTATGTTTGTTCATCTTTTCATTATAAGTAGCTTAGTGGTGTTTTGAAGAGTTTTTTCCCCCCCCCTTAAATGTAAGATTCGTGAGCACTTCTTGTTTAAATTGACAAGTCCTCTTTTATTATTTAAATAAACATGCATAGATTCTTAATATCACTTGGAATTTCAGCATTGTTTAGCTTATTCACTTCCCAGTCTTTTCTGGCAGCCTTGCAGGAATGGACTTTGTTATTAATGCAGTGTTGAAGGCTGTGGAAATTCTAGGGCACTGAAGATCTCCAGAGGGGTTAATAAATGTCAGTTATTTTCACAGTGCTGCTTTTTGGATGCTTTTAAATCTCGGTTTATGTAGATTGTCTGTCTGAATTTATATTGTTGGGAAGATAAAGCACAGAAAAGGTTGCAATAGTGTTTTTCATCATTTTGTAATGGTTTTGAGTACAAACATGTAGCAATCTTTTTGCTTTGTCGTCCTTCTTGGGGTCATTTGCCGTGTCCCTTCACTGACTGTCGTAGTGCACTCAGGGGACTCTTTGGGTTTTCTAGTGAAAACAAATTATTAGATTTATTTAGTAGAAGCACAAGTTTGTGTAGTTTAAGGTGAAAAGGCCATCACCTAGGTTCTGGAATCTGAGTATTTATTGCTTGTTTAAAGAACGGTGTTTCATAAGTCTGTTCATTTAATGCTGTGATGTTAGTGTAGTAAGAGTACCTCACCTGCTGGTTTTAGGTTGGTTTGCCTTTTTTTTTTTTTTTTTAAAAGTAAACAACATCATCTGAGGCATACTGTGATTTGTACATAGGTGATGCTTTGGTCATTCCTGCTGTTCCTGCCTCAAAATTTTTAAAATTGTATTCTGTCACACATATATGAGTGAGAACAAATAAATATTTGATACCTGAAGACTTGCATGCTTGCTTGTAGCTTAGACTTTCTCAGCGATGACAAATAGGCTTTTTCTTTCCTCCCTTCTTGACAGCTTAGATTCCCTTTGCTAGATGACCATGGCACTTGTGTTGACCTTGTGTCTGTCTTACTCCGAGAGAGTCTTTAAGTTCAGTGTCTGTGACAAAGTACTGCTGAAAACTTTAACTTAACTGCATTTTAAGTCACTGGAACCAATTTGCTATCTTCTTTTAAAAGTCAGAAACTCCTTTTAAAAACATTTCAACTGCCAGCTTTTCCACGGCTGAAATTTATAAGGTGGCACCTGATTGTTACTTGCCTTCCGAAGTTCCTTGCCTTCATGATGTTTGTAGTTTTCTTTTGGGATTTGAATTTACCGGTGGATTTAATATACTTAAATCCCGAACTTCTGTTGTTTCCTTATTTCATATTCTGGTACTTCTTCCAGAGCAGTGACCAGTACTCTGTTTTACAGAATGGATATGGTAGTTATTGGCATTTTACTTTGTGTTTCTTTTCTGCTCGCCATTGAAAGTTGAATGGGGAAACTTACTTAAGAATTCTTGTTTTAAACCAACCGGAGGCTTACAAGAGTCAAAAAAGAAACTGGACCTGTATTTTCCCTTATGTTGGGCCATATTATATTTCCTCATTAGTTGTTTTTAAAGTGGCTTTTCTTAGGATACAGAGTGAAGATGTCCCTCTTTAGCAAGCTTGTAATGCTCAGAATTGTGTGGAGGTTTTGTTTTTTTTAACCAAACCTTTGTGAGAGGACAGTTTATTTGAGAGCTCATGTATGGACAAAGATGATGTTTATGAAAGGCATTTTTCAAGATGGCTTTGTAGTAGGTGGTCTTTGCAGAGGCTTTCCAACTCCTTGCACTTTCATAACAAGAATTATGACAGAATAATAGAGAGAATAATATGGGCAAGATCATGAGAGCAGTCAAACAGATGTCATCCATGTTAAACTGTTGGGGAGATATTGTGAGGAAATGAAGTTTAAAAAAAAAAGAGTGGGGGGCGAGTAAGGAGGGAAAGAGACCACTCTCTTAGTGTAGAAGAAGATTGTCCTTTTCAAAATAAAAAAAAAAAAAAAAGTCTCGTTAATGCTTGTTCAGTGAGCCTGGCTCCTCAGAAGAAATGTCTTATATAGAAAACTGTCTTTATACAATCTCCCCTAATCTGTGTAAGAACCAGTCTTTCAGTAAGAAGGCTGCTTTTTTATATTATTATTATTTTATACATAAGATGTATTTGTAAAGAATAGGACTCCTCTTTAGGGCAACGTATAGAATTGCAACAAAAGCTCTTAATTATATTATTGTATCTTTTCATGAAACAAAAAAAGTAATTATGTTTTTCAGCTTTGCCTTAAAGATTTTTAAAAGAATTGGAAACTTACTTTGGGCCATAGTAGTATGCTGGCTAGGCTTCCCAATAAGCAGTTCAGTCATTTTAACTATTGATATATTTGTCGTAAGAAGGAGGAGAGGAAATATTGTAAATGAAGTCCCCCAGGCATTTGTTTGATATTTGTAGTAAGGACAGATTCCACAGAGTTCCTTTACTTACTCTTTGAAATAAATGAAACCAATTGCTGTTTAAAAATAATAATAGAGCGTCTCAGAGCTGTAGTGCTTTTGTGATGTGTTGAGATTTACTGTGGTCTTCTCATTCCAGTGAGGTATTTTAAAGCAATTCTGCACTAAGTATGGAAATACTTTAGAAGAAATACTAGACCTCAGGAGGCTCAGCATTTTTATTACATTTATTCAGCTCATCATGAGGGGAGATCTAGTGCCAATTTCTGAAATCCAGAAAAATATGTTGTAATATTACTTTTGAGTTTTGGTATCGATTCAAACTAATTACCTGTGTGCCTAGGTATTTTGAAAGAAACAATGGTTGCAATGCAAGGGAACCATAACAAAAAATCAACAAAATAATACCAAAGTAGTTTCCATTTTACGTGTTTTCCTCAAGATTTCTTCCTCTCCATATTAACACTGAGTTCCTGGAGATGGCTTTTTACATCGTGTTACTGATTAACATTCTATATAAATCTTTACAAAAATTGCTCAAAAGTAAAAGAGGTGTTTTATGTTGTCTTACTGGTATCTGGACACATGCTGCTTCCTGCAGAAGGTGACTGGGTGTGTATGTGGGCACGTAACCCCACTGTTTCTTTACAACTGTTGTATATCTTCAAGCTCTGCTGAGGATCTGTGAGAAAAGCTGCAAAGACTACATGGATAAGATGCTCTAGGTAAACTCGGGCACCTGATTCTTCTCTAACATCCTCTTAGCGCAGGACTCCAGAGGAAACTTCAAATTCTGAAAGGTCTGAACTTGTGTGCATATGAATCTTGTAACTGTGTAGGAAAAACCAAGACTTTCCCTGCAATTTCAGATCCCGATTGCTCGAAGTATTATTAGGTTTAGCAATGGGAACTGGGAAACTTATTTCTGTTGTGCTGCCCATTGTTTTGTGAGGTGATGCTGTGGCAATGTAGCTTTGAATGCAGCGCAGATGAGAGGAGAGCTGGGCGAGCCTTGTGACTCCAGGACTGGGGGACTTGACAGAAGACTGGGTCTATCGTTGTCACCTGTGGCGAGGAAGTGGCTCAACAGTAGTGCAGGTGGGCTATCTGGTGGACAAGAAGGCTCGGGGTAAGGAATGGGAGGTAAGGAAGAAGAATTACCAAGGTGTCCAGATTTGAAAGGAGAATTGGGATGGTAACACCTCTCTCCCTCCCTGCTTGAACTCAGGGATAAGAAATCAGAGGGAAAATCATCAGGATAGGTGCAGGAAATAGTTTGGCTGCAAGCCTAGGACCTGGCCTCAGTTTTGAAGTGGAGACTGTCTGCTGCTGTGTGAGGGTGGGGAAACGTGCTGGGAAAGAAATAGGAACAGGGCAGGAGGGAGGGAGCTCTGCCTGCCAGAGCACAGCCTTCTCTTCTGTAGCTAGTTTCTTTTGTGATCTGCTGATACAGTCCTCCTCTCCTTCAGTGCTGTTCTACTCACAAGGCTATAGGCTGCATCTGTTGACTACTCATTTCTTTAGCCTCATGTTGGGTTTGTCTAAAAGGTTCCAGTATTTTACATACAGGCTTATAAGAGCATCCATATGATACTATATAACTGAATTCCTTTTTCATCCGTTTGTTGTTTGCAAAAAACTGGGAAATTAATGCTTTATTAAAAACCATAATGTAATTTTTCATGTTGTGAAGTCAGCCAGTCAAGAAATATTAGGAGGTTTGCCAGTTAAAAAAAAAAAAACACAAAACCAAAACAAACCACCTTAGTTCCAGATGTACGTGTATGTTTTTTCACGGACTTTTACCAGACTTCCTTCATGTACTGGACGTGGCTCACATACTGCAACTTTTTGTTCTTGCTTGTTTGACAGGAGTCTACATCTCTTACTTATTGCATCCTCTTCAAAGGTAGTCTCGAAAGTTGTCTAAAGATCTTAATAGTTCTATAGTGTTCAGAGCATGTAAATGCCTCTTCCATGTTAATTTTGTCTTCAAAATAGCTTTTGAGATATGCGATAGCATTCCTATTTTAAATGTGTGAAACTGAGAAACAGACATTAAAGATCAAATGTATAGATTTGAGGTGGTTATTTAGAACCTGAATATTTCAGAGCACGGTGCAGCATTCCCTACATTCAGGGTACATTTCACACTGACTTCAGCTGTGGCTGTGGGCTCTGAAGTTGGACACCCTGAAACTGAGCAGAAAAAAATGTTACAGTAAAGTTTTATTATAAGTGAGAGAGATCTTCCTCCTTATTCCTGCCGTTCTGATTTCCATCTCCATTTTCAGTGTGCATTCCAACTTCGTGAAGATAGAAACTGGTCAGTGGCAGCTTCTTTGATCCTCATGGCAGATCTAGCTAGTAAACTGAAAAATTTGGGGAGGTTCTGTAGAAGCATGGTGTATGATGATACAATTTTTCTATATGCAGAAGCAGATGAAACAGAGATAAGTTGCTTAATCCTGGTATTTCCTAACTGCAGGTGCTTGGAAACTGCAACTTTACTGCAGTTTATTGGTAAGGATGATTTACAGAGGTTCTGGGTTTCATGGACTTGACTATTTGCGAGTAAAAATAGGAAATATACCTCAATCCAAAATAAAAATAGGTAAGAGAAGCCTTATGAAGCTTGGCTTATATTTCACATATTTTTTACCAACCTGAACTTTTAAAATTGTGTGCCTAAGGTTTTTGAATACTGACCTGCTTCATCATTCCTGGATTTTCTAGGAAATAAAAACATTTCTTCCTATAGGTTGTTTCTGGTGTTCTTACCTTTCCAATGCAGATGAATTCCTATTAGAAACTGATCATAGGTAACTTTACGAAGTTCCAGAATACCAAATGAAATTTTTTTACTAGGAATTTTAAAGATGTTGTGTGTCTTAGTAGAATAATACAGGAGTCATGAAATGGAATAAGTGATGCAAAATTACTATGGAAGTCCTTAAAAGAAACCTTTTTACCTTATGACTTCTGTAGGACCTATTTACCTATGGGCAGGCTCTATGTTTACTAAGTGTTGTAAATACAGAGAAGTTGGTGGGAGCTAATGTGCTTCAGGTTATACTCATCTGCTTCTCATAGCTGCAGAGCTGCACAAAGGAAATGGCTAATAAGCCATAGGAATTTGTAATCAGTTGCATAGTAAAGTAAGTGTAGGCTGCATAACATGCGTAGCGTATTGGTGTTTGTATTACAGAGCTAGTTAAAGTGGTTTAAGTTGACTCTTAATTTCAGATACAAAGGACTACTCTTCTGGAAATGCTTCTTTATGTTTTTGTTGATCTGTTGGGATATTATTCGTTTTGTTGATGTTCTCTGCTAGTGTAGTGTCTGTAAGTAATGTTTTAACTTTCTCAGTTTTTTTGTAAATGTTGATGCTTTATACAAATAAGTGCTGGGGGCTTCTTCCCATAGGACTATCTGTGCCAGTAAGTCTAATTTTGATGGGGAAGTTATCAGTATATGTAATCATAGCCTATTACTTAGCTTAGCAATTCTAAAGTTTCTAAGGAACTGGTGGGTTGACCCTGGCTGGAGACCAGGAGCCCAGCAAAGCTGCTCTGTCACTGACCATCCTCAGCTGGACAGGGGAGAGAAAATATAATGAAAGGTTTGTTCGTGGGCTGAGATAAGGACAGGGAGAGATCACTCACCAATTACCATCATGGGCAAACCAGACTCAACTTGGGAAAATTAATCTAATTTATTACCAAGCACAACAGAGTAATGAGAAATAAACCCAAATCTTAAAACACCTTCCCCCCACCCCTCCCGTCTTTCCAGGCTTAACTTCACTCCCAATTTCTCTCCCTCTTCTCCCACCAGTGGCACAAGGGGAGGGGGAATGGGGCTTGGAGTCAGTTCATCACACGTTGTCTCTGCTGCCCCTTCCTCCTCAGGGGGAGGACTCCTCAAACTCTTCCCCTGCTCTAGCTTGGGGTTGGTCCCATGGGAGACAGTNTCTCACTCCTCTCTCTGGCTGCAATTGCTTCTGGTATTTTTCTTTTCCCTTCTTAAGTATGTTATCCCAGAGGTGCTACCACCGTTGCTGATGGGGCTTGGCCTTGGCCAGCGGTGAGTCCGTCTTGGAGCTGCCTGGCATTGGTTCCATCAGACATAGGGGAAGCTTCTTGCAGCTTCTCACAGAAGCCACCCCTGCAGCTCCCCAGCTACTGAAACATTGCCATGCAAACCCAACACAGGAATACAATAATAACTCTCTAATAGAGGATTGAGTTAGGCTCATTTGAATTCTGACATAAGTGATTTGGAGTACGTGTATACAGTTTAATTAAGCATTTTGAGGGTTTAATATTTTCCTGAATATACTTTTCCTTTACAGTTCAGAACTAGAGCTATACTTAAAAAAAAAAAAAAGTGCAAAGAAGGTGTAGGTGTTCTATATTGTTTTATGACTGTGGTAAAAAAGGCTTTGAGAGTGGTGTTCCATATTTACATTCATGTTTTTCTCTATCATTTTAGAAGAACAGCTTAAAAGATTTGAAATAATTTTTATGTAATATAATTATTGTTTTTAAATAATTGTTTCTTGCTGAACAGATAAAAGCAACTGTTTTCACTAACTGAATAGACATCATGTCTCGAGCACGGCAGCCCCCCCTTGTAACTGGCATCTCTCCGAATGAAGGCATCTCATGGACAAAAGTGACAATTAGAGGAGAAAATTTGGGGACTGGGCCTACAGACCTCATAGGTAAGTTGAAAAAAAACTTCCTGAGACTGTAGAACGTCACAGTTAGGATATGATTAGAGATAATTTTTGAATGCCCTTTTCACAAACATGCACTTGAATCCATAATATCAGGGATGCTGCCCGATATGTAACTAATCAGAATGACCACGCTTTGCTAGATGAACCCTTAGCCTGACTCCACACCCTGTGCCGAACACTAAGAATGAATGCCTGTGGGAGTGTCCTAGAAGAAGGTAGAGGTAACGAGATGCTCCTTTGTTACTTTCCCAGGCGCTGAGAATTTCAGCACGGAGACTTCCCTGTCAGAAGTATTTTCAAGGTATTGGGGAAAGTCACTGAGCGTTGTTGTTACTTGAATTAGTGTAAAAGTCAATTTACATATCCGCAACAGTTATGACAAAGCAGCTTCAATAATTTAGCTATGCATTCTGTGAAGAACCATTTCCTTCACTGTTTTGATTTTTAACGTGATGAGCTCATTTGAATCATCATAGCTCTTGTGTTGAAAGAGGGAACAAGCAGTTTTCTCTGATTCTTCTGACCATATAGATCTTGATCATCACTGCTCTGTTGGCCTCTTTTCCAGGTTGAAAAGTCCTAGCGTATTTAAATTTTCTGCATGTATCCTTGACCATTCTTGTTGCTCTTCAGTGAATCTGTTTTGGTTTCGCTACCAGTGATGGGTGAACAATATCTTGTTTCATGCAGTGTTCAGAGTGTGAATGCACTTTGGCATAATACTGCACTCTCATTTTTGTTTTGTATTTCTTCCATAGGATTCTGTTTTCCATATAACTCTTACTAAGCATCAGGCTAATGTTTTTCATTGTTCTGCTTATTCTAGTCCCATGATTAAATGCTTGAGGGTTAGTAGCCATTTTGAGCCTGTCATCTGTGAATTTAAGGTTGTGTCTATGTGCATCATATCGTTCATTGAATTTCAGCTGCTGTTTTATAGCATCTGCATCACAATGCATTCATTCGGTCTCATAAGGTCTGTTCTGCATTTTTCTAGTTTTTACATTCTGAATAAATTAATATCATCAGCAAACTTTAACCTCTTTGTCATTTATAAATATAGTGAACGCAAGCGATTGCACCACATACCCCATGGAAACTTTCCTCAGTGAAAACACACCATTTACTGTAACCTTGTTTCTTTTAACAAGCTGTTTATCCACTTGAGGATCATATCCTATAGCTGCTTAATTTTCTTAAGCCTTTTGAGAAGGACTTTGTAAAATCTTTTGGAAATCCAAGTTAACTATAACAACTGGAATTTCCCTTATTTCTTTTGTAAGTTAAGCATATGCGTACTTCAGTATTCATGTTAGAGACAATTTATCTAATTTGTTGTGGAATCACGACTCCTCTGAAGTCCATTGGAATTTTGTTTGGCTTTGCTAGAAACAGTGTTTCACTTCATGGCTGTAAACCAAGATTCCCGAATTCCATTCTTGGCCACCACAATGAACTTTATGGCCAAGCATAAGCTACTACAATTTTCCCCTTCACTTCAGTTTGCTGTCTCTCGAAAGGGGAAGTAGTATTTTCCGGAGCTGCTAGATGAGGTTGCGGTACACTAATGAATCTTTATTGAGAAATAATCAAATAACTCATGATGTTAGAGGTGAGTATATTTCTGTGTATTTGTGTGGTTGACGTACTTCAATAACCTCATTAGTTCATTGGTGTAATCCTCTTACAAGCGATCAGTGTTAGGTTCTTAGAGGGAAGATGTTTCCTGAACTGTGCCTCAGTATTACAGCTGATTAACTGCTAATATTTTTGTCTCATGTTTTTTTTGGAGTAACTCTTGTAATGCATAGCTGTTAATAATCTCATGCTTTGAGGTAAAAATAAAAACATAAAAAATGGATTGCCTTATTTTTTTCCTTAGCTCAATTCTCAGCTTTCTCCAGTAAGTGACTAAGGCCCCAGACATGTAAAGATTTCTTTTCATGGTTGAATTAGGCACGTAAATATTCCCTGTGACTTGAATGGAAATACTGGCAAAAGTGAACCTTTGTAGGCAGGAGATTTAAACAAGTTTGAGTGAGGGTTTTATACAGTTTATAATCTGCTATTTGAGATGCATTAGAGTAAAATGAAAAGAAACGTTTTTATATATAAACAGAATATAACGTAATAGAAGAATATACCTTTGCGTTTCATTTAAGAGAGCTTTCTTGTAATCTATTTGTATCTTGGAAACCAAATAAACTTTTTATTTGTAACTCTATAGCTCACAGTATAAAAAGCCAAATCCAGGAGATACCTGCAACATTTGTGCTCTCGAGGCTTAGTTTGTCTTTTAAGACATTTGCAGCTGTATTTTGTAGGCATTGTAAAATTGTCGATATATAGGCTTAAGCAAAATTGGAAAGTCTCAATAAGAGAATTACTTGTACCTATTTACTGAAAGGCACGTAAAAGCTATAACCCCGGTATGATATTCTCGGAGATCTTTGTACCATATAACACATTAAAATGAAATTTTATTTAAAGGGAAGTTTTCTTGTTTTGGAGAAAAATATGTTGTATGTGTACTATCAAAAGGTCTCCTCCCAGCATGCCTTTATTTGTTTCAGAAATTGTCTTGTGCCATTACTATGTTTAGTATAGTATATAAAATGTTAATAGAGACTTTATTTTACGTTTTTAAGGTACATACAAAGGCTGTTTCCTTCCATTTCGGAAGTGTTGGATCTTGTGATCTTGTTCTCTGGAGAACTTTAGGAATCTCCAATGAGTAGAAAATAATTGATACAAGGATCTTAAAAACAATTGTTTTGAAATGTTTACCCTACTAAATTGCTATAGCTCAGATATTCATCTTAATGTATTATTTAATTTAAGTATGAATTCAGACTTTTGAAATTCTAGGGTAAAAACCTCTTTATGAATGGTTCAGACAAATTCTTTCAGTTACTCTTAGTTCCTACTGCAATCTTTTTTCCTTCAGAGAAGTTGCTAGCATAAAATCAAAAGAAATGTAATAATATAACCTAAGGTTAAAACCCCATGCATCATAAATCTGTGATTTTTCTTCCCCTCTGAAAAATAAAAAAATTGGTCTAGTTAAAATGTTGCAAATAAATAACATATAATAATGTTATATAATAATAATAATAATATTTCTTATTTAAAGACTTTCTTGTGCGTGCATTCTCTTTTTTCCCCCTACATACACTTTATTCAAACATTTTTAAAGAAACAAATGTACTGTTCTTGCTGAAGTAAAATTGCCTACAGTTGTAGTAAGATTCAGTGCCTTTCTGGTTTTTATTTTTTGGTTTTCATTTTCAAAATAGTTTTTGGCAGGGAGTAAGGCATTTTTGCATCTGACAACCATGAAAACTGCCAAATTTGTCTGCTGTGTAATGTCAGAACTTAAATCGTGAGAAAAAGTAAGTGTGAAGCTTTGGTACTAAGCCACATACACTGACCCTTTTCTGTCTGTAAGTATTTTTTAAATTGGTCAGAGCTTTCTAGAAGTTAAAAACGAAAGCCAAGCCAACAGAGGAGGAGCTTCTATGCCTGACTAATTTATGCTCCAGTATAGCCATTTATGCTCCAGTACAGCCAACATACTAGTACAGCCTTGTCCTTTTGGAAATGTTTCTAGGCAAGGGTGTTATTTAAGAAGAACCTAAGGAAGTTGTTCTCCAAATCGATACTATGGAAATTAGGATCTTGCCAATTCTTCAGGACATCAAAACTCTGATTAGGAATATGGGAATTGTTGTAGATCTGAGAAAACAATCCATCTCTTCCAGAATCCAGAGTCCTGATCTGACCAGAATCAATCAGATTGATCAGTCAGACTAATCAGTTGGTCAGACTGATCTGAGGTGAAGCCACATGAGCCTTGGACCTTACATTAAAGTGTACCTGGAATCCTAAGTGTTAAGAGGTGTTCTTAAACATTAAAGCTTGATATATTTTAATATGCTACAGTCTTTTCCTACGAGAGGGCTTCATAGCTAAATGTATGTTGTGTTTTTATTTCATAATTTGTCATTTGTACTTCTGTTATGACAAAGTTTAGAAAAGGAAATAGATGAACATCACATGACTATTCAGACAACAAGGGCAGTTTATTCAGCAGAATCAGTCTTGCGTTGTGGATTTTGTGCAGAAGAGATTGGAACAGAATATTTGTCGATTAATACTTTTTTTGACCAAAACCCCCTCTGTGTTTGCAAAAGTACTGCTAAACAAAGAAGGTTGAAGAAACATCATTCATTATGAGTATTTTGCAGAGTTTGTTTGCTATGCAAAGTCACACAGAGGATTTAATAAAAGATTTTTTTGCATGCAGTTTTGATGGAAATGTCACGTAAGTACAATACTGAACAGCAGTTCTCTAGTGTCTGGCAGACAGAAGACCTATTGTACAACATGAAGTACAAGTTGCAGTAGCCTATAACTGGTGGAAGAGATTAAAATAAGCTTCAAGTAGCACTGCATGTCTCACGAAGCAGCACTGTGACAAAAGACATGAAGTCACCTAGCGAACATCTGAAAAACGTATTCATGACTCTTTCACTGTAACTGGCTGTAAGGGACTAGAGAAGGGTCATATATTCATGTAAAACATATGAAGCATCATAAATGTATTTGCATTACGGAATTTCAAAAGATACTCCTAGTCACAGTAGGATATTTATCTTTTTCTTTTTTCCAGGTTTAACAATCTGTGGGCACAACTGTCTCCTAACTGCTGAATGGATGTCTGCCAGTAAAATTGTGTGTCGAGTTGGACAGGCTAAAAATGACAAGGGAGACATTATTGTTACTACAAAGTCTGGTGGCAGAGGAACTTCAACTGTTTCCTTCAAACTGCTTAAACCTGAAAAAATAGGTATTTTTCTTGTTCAAATTCCTATCTGTTTTCTTTGCTAAACAAATATATGACTGAGTGATTCTTTAAATAAAATGTATGTTTAAAATGGATCCACCTCTGGGCTATCCTCAGTTCTCTACAGAAAGCAGAGTACATTGATAAAATGTGCAAATATATACATAGATAAACTGATGGTATATGTGAAATTAATCCTTCTATCTCAGTATCCTGATAAAACCCTCAATAACTAATGAAAGGTAGCCCTTTATTTTTCTGTAAGGGGTAGCACTAAACTTCTAAAATTTAAAAAAAAAAAAAATCATAACAGATCCAGGAATTACTCTTAAGTGTACTATAAATACAAAATATAAACCAGCTTATTAGCTTTACACCTAAATCCTGAGCTGACAGTTAATCATTTAAAGAAACCTGAGTCCTCAATGCCGTTTGTTATTTGTAATTCAAACCATCCTGCAAGACAGAAAGTCTTAAGTATTTCTCATGAGATGCTTAACCACTGAAATCATAGAATGGTTTGGGTTTGAAGGAACCTCAAAGATCATCTAGTTCCAACCCCCCTGCCATGGGCAGGGACACCCTCCACTAGACCAGGCTGCTCAAAGCCCCATCCAACCTGCTCTTAAACACTTCCAGGGATGGAGCCTCCACAACCTCTCTGGGCAACCTGTTCCAGTGCCTCACCACTCTAACAGTGAAGAATTTCTTTCTAACATCTAATCTAAATCTACTCTCCTTCAGCTTAAACCCATTAGCCCTTGTCCTGTCACTACAGTCCTTGATAAACAGTTGCTTTCTGTCTATCCTGTAGGCCCCCTTCAGATACTGGAAGGCCGCAATTAGATCTCCCCAGAGCCTTCCTTTCTCCAGGCTGAACAACCCCCACTGTCTCAGCCCGTCCTCATAGGAGGGGTGCTCCAGCCCTCTGATCAGCTTTGTGGTCCTCCTCTGAACTCTTTGCAGCAGCTCGATATCTCTCTTGTACTGGGGCCCCCAGAGCTGGATGCAGTACTCCAGGTGGGGTCTCACAAGAGCAGAGTAGAGGGGCAAAATCACCTCCCTCGACCTGCTGCTCACACTTCTTTTGATACAACCCAGGACATGGTTGGCTTTCTGGGCTGCAAGCGCACACTGCTGGCTCATACTGAGCCTTTCATCCACCAAGCCACATCAAGCCCTTTTCCTTTGGGCTGATCTGGATCCATTCTCTGCCCAGCCTATAGCGGTGCTTGGGATTGCGCCGACCAATGTGCAGGACCTTGCACTTGGCCTTGTTGAACCTCATGAGGTTTGCACAGGCCCACCTCTCAAGCCTGTCAAGGTCCCTCTGGATGGCATCCCTTCCCTCCAGTGTGTCGACCACACCACACAGCTTGGTGTCATCTGCTAACTTGCTGAGGGTGCACTCCATCCCGCTGTCCATGTCTCTGAGGAAGATGTTGTCTAGGACCTCTGTTTAATCTAGAATCCAGTTTAAATACCCTCTGGATTGAAAATGTTTCTTTCAGAACACCTCCGTTGATGAAGTTGGCTAGTTATCTTTTCCAACACAGGGGTTCCCACAAAAGCTATTGTAGACTTTGTTCTCTGTGGTTCAGTGACAGTTAAATAACGCATAATTTCTCCCAAGCTGTGCTAAGTTCTTAATAATAAAAAGATGAATCAAGTGCATATGTTACACTGTGGTGCTTTTTGGGAGAGGAGAATTGATATTTTAAAAAACAAGTAAGTGTGGGGATGGGGGTAACTTCTGGTGTTGAGTATCTGATGGGTATGTTAAAGAAGGGCATGGCCAAGAGTATGTCTGGCTGCATTTTTGACTGACAGCCAACACTTACTGTGCGTCACCTCTATGCAGCATCTGTGCTAAGGTTTTGGAAACAGTCCTGTGTCGATGTGGCCCAAGGTTGGTCACTTCTTGGTTAGTGAGTGGCACAGAAAAGGGATCTTCCCTAAAATATACAGATAAGAGGACCTCTAGGTAATTGTTCATTTTGAAAGTAGTAGATGGCAAGGTTTGGACAGATACCAAAATACTTGAAGAGAAGAGAAATACTAATACTCTGTGATCAGGAGAATGGTCTTAATATACATGAAACTGCACTCTCTAAGAGGTAATGTTTGATGCTCAGCCATGAATACCTTTTCAGCAGCTATAATAAAGTAATTTGGCATAATTGCATCCAGGTTGTTTTGCCACGTATCTTCTAATATACTACCTAGGCATGCATTTTATATTTATCAGGATTTTTCAAATTAATTCAGTATGTTAGAAGTTGATGGTGCTGGACCGCCCTTGTTGTTTTAAGGATCTGTGCTTTGTTTTCTCTAGGTATCTTGGATCAGTCTGCTGTCTGGGTGGATGAAATGAACTATTACGACATGCGCACTGACAGGAACAAAGGGATTCCCCCCTTGTCCCTACGTCCAGCTAATCCGCTTGGTATTGAAATAGACAAGTGAGTACCAAATGCCTTTAATCCACTTTTTTAGTGGTTTTCTCTATATGTGCCTTTGTGAATTCCAGAAAAGTTTAACGGTTTATAGGGCAGGGAAAGATTTAAAAATACATACATATATTATCTGTTGGTATGCTATTATTTGGTACTCAAAAGAGCTGTTGGTGCACATCCTATCCTGCTTCAGGATCCTCACTTTTGGATCATCAATTAGAACTGTAGATAATCTAAAAGCCTGATTTATTGAAACTCAGTGATGTTTAGATCTTGAGGACTGGTAAATAACCTAAGGCTTTGGATTTATACATTGTAGTTATGGAATACTTACTGTTGCATTTGAGTTTCATGGGGCTTTTAAGGATGTTTAGATTGCTATCTGTTTCTAAAATTGCACTATAAAATGTTATTTATTATACCACTAGTTTATTTTATTGAAATATCAATATTATTTTCCAACCCACAGACTACTTTCGTTCGTAAGTATGGTGGAATTTATGACATTTTTTTTCTGAAATAGAAACTTTATAGTGAATGATAAATAGTATTAGAGGGCTTTAAATGGGACACTCTTAAGGCTCCAAACCTGACCAATTCCTAGAAAGAGCATCAGGAATAATATTTCTCATGATCAAGATACCAGCTTTACCAAAACCAAAGGCTATTTAAGATTAAACTATTACTAGGGATCTCATCTGCTGAATATCCTCTTTGTGAGGAGTGCATTGGAGAAAATTTGCGGAGTCCGTTTTTGCCTTGTTCTGATGGGGAAACTGCACTTCCCCAAAATCTGCATGGGATTTCTAGTGGATCCATCCTCAGCTTCCCAGCCACTGGCTGTGCATTTCTTTCCTGGCTTGAATATATATTTTCTTCAAAGTACTAACCCAATTTTTTGGTTTTTTTTTTTTTTTTGGGTAACAAGCTGAGGATTTTGTCTCTTAAGTATTTTTCCCCAGCTTCTGATGTAACTTCTGATAGATACTTCTTTTGTCTTCTGCAGTTTTCCAACCCTGTTAAAATGTGAAATCTGGGACTATGGACAGCATTCCAGTATCTTATCAGAAGCTTCCCATCTCTCTGCTTCTCTCCCTCCCCTGTTCATAAATTAAAAAAACCATAATAATCCTTTTTACCACAGTGCTGCATTGGCAACTAGCAGTGAGTGGCTTGTTACCTGATTCTCTGGAGTTGCTACATTTGCTGCTGGCATGGTTGCTCGTGTAGGAATGGCTGGGATTCCTTTATCCTAGCTGTTACCTTTTTGCATTTGACGGCATTTCTCTATTTGTTGCTTCCTTGACAAGTCTGTATTCTCAGTCCAGATGACAGTTTCTTTCTTAATATTTTTACCAACTATTTATAAAAAATTATTGGTGATAAAGCTATTATCAGTATTTGCATCATCACCAATGAAAGAGTAATATGGGCTTTAGTAAAACTTTACCTACAGATGTTCTCAGATTTGCTCCTCCATGGATTTGGGCTTTTTTTTTGGTAGCTCTTTACCTGATGTATTCTATTTGCATTGCATAAAACTAAATTTTTAATCATTCTTATGATAGCAAGCCTCTTTTAAAATAATAATATATTAATTTTGTCTGGTTACTTTTTGTTCAATAAAGTACTTAATCTCAAAGCCCGTATAATATGTTCTCAAACATTGTATGAAACAGTTGTGACTGTCATTAAAACTAATTTTTGCTGCTTTAATTCTGTATTTGTTGAAACCTGCAACAGCTTTTCCATTATTTTATTTGAGATTTAAGTCAAGATAACTAGTTCTATTGCACAGTCCTCTATCCATGTGTATCTCTCAATACTTCTTACTGTGTCACAACCATTGTATTTACAGATACTTTTGATTTGTTCTTATTTTAACAAAATTTCTAATGTAGTATTTGACTTCATAACCAAAATTGATAGTTCTTATAGTTAAGACAGTGTCAATGTGATAGATTAAGAACTATCCTCCTAAAACCTTAACAGCATTAGTTTAGGACTTGTTTAATTTAGAGTTATGTTTGGGTGTTTGTTAAATAGGAAACCAGCGATACTATATTTTTAAATGTTTCATCTGAAAGCGTTAGGAAACATCAATTTAATGAAAGCTCATATTGTGTGAAAAAGAAATAAGTGAGAAATATGTAAATACAGATAGACAAATAACCTTTTTTGGGAGAGGGGGGGAAAAGGGAAATACTTGGGCAAGCATAATATCAAGCATAGTTCATTGATCTCCAAGTTCATTAGAGGTGAAGCATGAAGCTTATGGCAAGCACTGGTGTTGAAAATGACCAGTTTGAGAGAAGGAACACTAGTCAGTATAACAAGTAATTGTGTAGAGGGATTGAGGGGTAAGTTGTGGAGAGGGGGGGGGAGAGAGAGGGAAAGAGAGGAAAGGTCTGGTCTGCCCTTGCACTGTGGGAGACAGCTTGGTGTTAATAGTTGTGACTATAGGTGGAAAGTTCTGTGTCTTAAAAAGTGCCTCCCCAATGGAAAAGCTTTCATAATTTGCTTGAAAAATTGGAGCAATGCAATGTTTACTTTTATAAAATAACCTCTAATACGATACAGTTTAACAGAACTCACATATTTGCAAATACTTGGTGTATGGGATGCGTAAGTGATGGGAAATTGTACAAGGTAGTTAAAAAAGGCAATTATAAATAAAGAAAGGTAATAGATAAGCCAAATATTAGCATTAACTGTTGCTAGACATGGGAATAATTTGTCAGTAGAAGTGATAAAAATTATTAGAATTTTGCAATGCTTTAAAATAAAAGAAAGCCTGATATGGTGAACAATAGTTTGTGTATACAAGGAGATGGCACTATAGCATAATGGTCTCTCCTTTATTAACACCCTTGGCATCTTTAAACTATTTTTAAATGTGTGCAAATTGGGTGTCCTTTAATTTGGAGGCTGAAGCATTTGGTATGACTTGATGGGATTTACAACCCTTGCAGCCTGATGGCTGATAAGGAAGGGAAAGGAGTGCCTTGTATTGGTTATGCAAATAATGGTAAACAAAAGAAACATTTAAAAAGAGGACCAGGGAGAAAAGAAGTGAAAAATAGATGTGAGAAAATAGGATAGGAATAAGCTAGATGGGAGCACACTGAAGAGAAGGCAGGAAGTGGATAGACTGCAGACTGAAAGGGAGAAAGTTGTCCTTTCTCTAGAAAATGTTTGTCAGTCTTCAGCAAATGATATGGAAAAGACAATCTGCAGCATGGGAAAGTATCTGTTGGGTTTCTTATTATTATTTCTTTGTTAATACGTGTTATGCTTGGTTCTAAAAGTACCTTTTGTGGGTTTTTTGAACATTGCTTATGGTGCTTTGTCAAATTAAAATGTGTTTAAAAATTAGTCATAACTTCCAAATTGTTCAGGTGGATACTTTCAAGGTGTTGCAAATGGGACATTGAAATACTAGTAAAAAGATCCCATGATAATGAACAGAAATAAATGCTTTAGTACAGCATTTCATTTAACTATTAGGCAAGCACAGGGACAAAAGAAATATTTATTCTGACTCGGTAGGCTTAATATTGGAGTTTAATTGGGAGTGGGATTTCAGTGAAGAAAATGTTTGAACTG
This sequence comes from Aramus guarauna, assembly GCA_013400195.1. Lineage (NCBI taxonomy): Eukaryota > Metazoa > Chordata > Aves > Gruiformes > Aramidae > Aramus > Aramus guarauna. The sequence goes on along the minus strand of VXBL01008352.1, from coordinate 113,072 downwards.
TGAATTAAAGGAAATAGATAATGGTGGGTCTAACACATTCTATTAACAATTAGAATATTGCCTGTAGATATATTGGAGGAGTAATATATATACTCAAAATATGCACTGGAATTCTCTTTTCATGTTCAAATGTTGCAAGGATGCAAAGTAAGAACTATGGACACACACTCCTCCTCCTGATTATTTATTACATAGTCAAGATATTTTAAATGTTATATGTATACACTGTACAAGCCATCATCTTTCAGCCTGCAAGTTTAACAAGTAGTAAGTATACGTAATTTCTGGCTAATAAATTCTTCATGTTTTCCAAGAATTAATTGCTGTTCTTGTGCCATACAACTAACAAAAAATCTCAATTGCTAAATAGTAAAATAATTTATATTGTAATGAAACTTGAACTTGCTGGTTATTATGTTTGTGGTAATCCTTAAAGTCACGCATGCATTCATAGAAGAGTGTTTGCAGTCATTTGTTCTCCTGCCTTGCTAACAGTTGTTTTTTCATCTTTTAAAACACAGAACTGATCCAATTAGATGAGGCTTTTTTTACATTGCTATGACTTAGTGCATAGTGTGTATATGCTATGAAGTATTTCATTCACACTAGAAAACAGGTATTTAAAATACTTAATCTTTGAGTTCTAGTTTTTTAGTTTTCAGAATGAAATAAAACTGGTACAAAGCTTTTAGTTTTCTGTCATTGTCTTTATACTGGCTTTAAGTGCAAAGCAGATCTATGCCACCTTCCCTGCCCCCCCCCCCAAGGAATATTTCTGGCTGTGGTGTAAGGCAGATGTAGCCAGAAACCCTTACAGAAGGTTTAAATAGCCTACAGGAAGAAAAAGAGTATACAAAGTAATCACCTCAGTCTGAGAAACGTGGAAAGTTGGTATGAAAATGCTGACATTAACAGTGATGTTGCAGTACTTGGGTTGGTTTTAGCAGTTTTGAGCTGTTACTAGAGCAGGTTGGTAGGTTATGTCCTACCAGCATAGGATTGTTCAGGATATTCAGCAGTTCTGGGTGAGGGTATGTGATGCCTTTTTCATGAAGGCACTTGTTGAAATCTGTTGGTGAAAAATTTAGATCTACATAATATTTGTGAATTAATTGCTTGTTCAGATGTACCACATCCTTTTCTCCTCCTGCATGACAAGTCCTGGTTTAATCAAAGGTTCCCTACCTTTTCTACCTACTTCGTCAGACTAAAAAAATCCTTTCTTTGCCAAGCAGTAACAGTAGTCAGACCTGGTGGTGGTTAGAAAATTTTTGAATAGTGTTTGTTGTTTTGCATGTAGCAGAGGTCATTATGGTGGATCCATCTCGTACATGAAAGCAAATACTGACATGCTAAGTACATTCCACATACTTCTGTATCCACCCACTCAATACAGATGCTTCCCTCTTCCCACGCCAGCTTCCAAAACAGCTCATCTGGGAGGAGGGAACAGATGATCTTACGCTGCCATCTAATGGTAAACATCAGCTTGATACCCTGACATAGAAAAAGACTTTCTGGAGGCTTTGATATTTATTTATTTTGAAGTGGTTTGTGTGGAAATGCAGTCAATTTCATCCTTGAATGTGATGGACTTGTGGAAACTTTTATCACAGGGATGCACTCAGAAAAACTGTGAAACCTGCAGGAGAGAGATACAGTGTATATAGTGGTATATAGTCCTAGTTTTATGATGTTAAAAATTGTAGTAACACTGCTTGTAAGGCTGGCGCATCAGTTGCAGCTACTAGCCTGTAATCTCTTAGTAGATTTCTCTTATCACATTCTGCCATTTTTCAAATATGATTGTCATTTTGCTGTCATATTTCTGATAAACTCAATGCTACTAGAGAGTAATTGCCAGGATGCATCCTTGTCTTTCGATTGTTGGAGAGACCTTTATTAACACCTTCTGATTTCTTGTGTTTAGTCTACTTCAGTGTCCCTTATGCTGCTCTTCTTGTGTGCATGATTAACACAGTACAGCTGGTAGAAAGCCTGCTTCTAGGAGTCTTGACTGGTACCAGACAGAGGAGGAGGAGGATGTACAGCAGCTCTAGTTGGAGCTTGTTTATGCTGGTTGCTATTCAGAATCTGTGTTTATTTAAAGTTACTCTTTTTGACCTGTAAACTCCTGTGGAATTGAGATTCAAGTTACTTTTTGGTGACTGTATCCTGCCTTTTATCTGCAAATACTGTCACGTATGCTGAAAAGCATACTATAGCATTGTGGAATTTTGGGACCTTTATAATCTTTACAGAAAAATTATAATTTACTAAACTGTGTTCGTAGCTGGGCTCTGTTTGTTAGTATCCATTGCATTCTGTTGCCATTACTCAATTGTGACTGCTTGGAGGTTGTGATTTACCGATGGAGATTACAACAAATCTTAAACCTCTGGAGAATATAAATGCTCTGTATATGCGAAAGTTCTGTAGTAGAGCTTTGTAAGAGCTGATACATACTGTGATGTTAAATTAGATTTATGGAGTGTCAGGCCATACAGAACCTAAAGTCTGGGGTAGTGGAGGGAGGGGCTTGTATTAATGGATGCAGGTAAATTGATTGTACCCTGTGTGTTTAGAATCCATAGTAAATGTGCATGCCCTTTATGCGGAAGCTAGGACCGCTACGTCTAATACTGTGTGACTCTGTTAAATACACTCAATATATATTTGAGGGAAGTGAAAGTGTGTAGTGGCTTGAAACCAAGTTTATTTTTGTTACAGTTCTCATGAATATAAACAGTATGTGAAATCTTAATTACTTTTATATTTAAAATAGTTGCTTGTGGATGAATAAGACTACTTAAAAAAGTTAACTAGAAGTCTAGTACCAGATCTGGTTCTGTTTTAAATAAAAAGTCTGCCTAGCAGAAAGCACTACTATATAAATGCAGTATGTCTACCTCTGCTGAAACCGTAAAGGTAGCAGATACATAGAGTTGTCAAGGATGATAAACTACTACTTTTTCTGAGGTTTTCTGGGTTCAATTTGTGGTTCCCAGTTTCTTTTACAGTGATTGCTTTTTAATCAATTATTAAGTATTCAGAGTTGCTTCCTGAAGTGATTCTTGTATAATGTGCAAATCAACAGAAAGATGATCAACAGTCTAACTGTATGTCAGCATGGTCTCAGCTTTTGCTACTAATTCATATTTTGCCCCATAATATTGAAATGAGTAAACCAGAAATACTTTCTCAAGTCACATATGTGCTTGTTTATAAGTAACCGGTAAGCAAGCTTTCATGAGAACAACTTCCAATGACTTATTTAATTTACTAATGGAAGTTAATGAAACAAACTTGTGTGTATGTGGAGTCAGTCTCTTTTTAGATGCATCTGGCCAGACGTTTTAGAAATAAAGTTGCTTTCAGTTTGAACTCTTCAGTGAGCAGCTTGTTGTGAAGACAGCTGTAGCAAGTCATTCCAAGCTCCCCGTATCTGTTAGTGGAAAAACTACTGGTAAAATTTATGATAAAAATAAGGATACTACACTACAGAGTATAACATATTGTTAACATACCGCACACATTCACATTCATGTTTCTACTCTGTTGTGACTATGTCTAAAATATGTCCACACAGATAAAAGCACCCGTAAACGCTTTACTAATTTATGGTTCGGCGCAAATACATCTGCTGGAAAAAAGCTCCTAATAACTTTTCAATGCAGTCAAACATCAAACTGAAAAAAAACCCTTCATTTCTGTCCCACTGTCTGCGAATAAAACTCATTTGCAGGAATTTATTACATCCCTAGCTAAATTATTGGTCTTTATCTCTCTCTATATATATAACAGGTTTGGTTTTTTTCCCCCCTTAGGAATTGTATCACTCATGCATAAGCTTAAACTGCCATGCAAATGCCTTACAGTCTTGCAGTAATAAGTAGCATTTGGTAACGGTATATTTGTTGAGTGTGTGTGCTTTTTGTATTGTATCTGTTTCTTTTGGCTTCTGAGGAAATACATTGAAGTTCTGAAAAATATGAACAAAATTCTGCTTCTGTATTGTGTACATGCACTTATGTAATACTTGCACTTGAAGGTCTGAGCCTCTTCTGAGGTAACTGAAAATGTTTTATTGTTTTTGGGTTTTAGCATTAACAAAATGTAGTTGACTACAAAGATGTCACCATGCGTGGATTTAATATAAAAGCTTTTTTGAACAGTCATGCTGTGTGAAGTACATGTGAAGTACTGTCCTGCAAATTCATGTGCCTACTGGGCACTTTTGACTACTTTGAATGAAAAATAAGATATCTTAAAAAGCCTTCAAAGGAAGGATAAATCAAAACTTTCTTCTCCTTACGTCCATCAGCGTTTCCTGCTCACTAACTGGCATTCATGAATTTAAAGGTCATTGGTAATCTTGAATCTCATGACTTGTGTTTATAAATTTATAAATATATAAATTACCATTTCTCTGTTCAAAGAAAGAGTGATAATGTTGGGACCTTCATTTTTAGTTGCTATATTTGTTTCTCTCACTGTTCCCCCCCTCCCCCCTTTCATATCTGTCATCACTTTTCTTTGCATCTCATTTGATTTTATTTTTTTTGCTTGTTTTTAAAAAGTATTGTTTCATGCCCCTGCTGTAATCAGGTGTGACTGATGAAAGACTTCTGTGCCATGTCATTATATGTGTAGGTCCTTTGTACCTGTTTGTGCCAATGGCCATTTGGATACAAATAGAAACAGCTCTTGTTTCTGCATAATTGTACTTTTTAATGCACCTACTTTTAGATTTGCTTCACTTAATCTGCTGTTTGCTTTTTGTAATAAAACCAGCTTTAGCTATCTTGAAATATGTTTAGACTACAGAAAAAACAAAACTAACAAATCATTGCTTTCGTGTTCATTCAAATGGCTTTTCATATGTATTAAATGTAATTCCAATAGCTGACTCTGGATCGCTACCCTCACCCAAGTTTGATCTCAAGTGTCAAATATGGCAGGTTTGCATTTGTGTACAGTGTACTTCATATAGCAGAGCACACCTACCTTGTGAGCATCAGAGAAGGATTTTACTGACTTTTGAGTTTGACGTGGTGATCCAAAAATGACATAGTAAATTTTTAGAATGGAATAGAATATTTCAGTTGGGAAGGACCTACAGTGATCATCTTGTCCAACTGCCTGACCAATTCAGGGCTCACCAAAAGTAAACTTGTTTCTGAAGATGAGATGCAGCTGGTGGTAAAGAACAGAGTGATGAGTGTGTCTGGTGATGTACTCAGACTGCGTGGTGGCGTGAATATGGCCAAGTGTTAAGTGTGTGTCTGGACTGAGGGACGAAGATTGTTATATTTTCATCAAAAAGCACTTTACTTACATTGACTTAAAATAAATGGAATACATGTTCTGTATGAGTATCTTAGAAGCTACTTATAGTTTCAAAAACACTGTTGTAGAGAACCTGCTTTCACAAGGAATTAGCCTGCATGCTATCTCTCTACATTGTAGGACTGAATAAAAACAAAAAAGCATGCTGTTTCTCACTCAAGATATGCCCACTTTTTCTTTGTGTTTTGTATACTATGAACAGACAGATCAGTGTATTCTGTTTTGCAACAGGATGAATTTAACTCAGGATTTCTGTCAGGATTTGTATATAATGGAAGTATGCTCTGTGTATTTTCCTTCATGTTTGTGTGGGACTTCTGCTGCACATGGACCAATAGACAATGATGGTGTGAGATCACGTACAAGCTGTCAACCTGGTGATGTCCTGTCATTTTAAGTTAGGTGGATACTGGTTCATGACTTACAGAGAATATGCTTTCTTATTTACTTGGTTTGGTGTACCGATTTCCCTGTTTAAAAGGTAGAGTTGACTTTGAGTACCTTCAGCATTAGTGGTTCTGCAGTTGCATATTAGCAGTATCACATAGTCTGTCTAGTCCTATTTTCTGAAGGCAGCAGTTCTCTTTCTTTAGAAACATTTTGTACAAGCAGCATTTCTGTCATATGTGTGATGGTGAAATAAAAAATGTAAAATTAGCTTTACTGTAGATTTCAGTCTTTCCCAGTCATACTACATGTGTCTGTCATACCAAATTTAATTTCATGGTGAGTTTACATTTATATTTACATCTTGTTGGAACATGAGTTAGTTTGTTGGGGGTTTTTATGTGACACTTTTAATTGTAAGCTGTTCACCAGAAGATGTCTCACTGAAGAAATGAATATTCATTTTTCAGAGGCAGATTTCCTCAGAAAGATTTAGAGGCACTGTTTCCTGGGATGAGTGCTGACTTCACTAGCGAAAACTTTTCTGCTGCCTGGTACCTGATTGAGAATCATTCAACAACAAGGTTTGTTGCTGTCATATAAACAGTTGTTTTAAATGCAGGTCACTTTATGTTATTTTATTATACAATAGATGTGTCATTGGTGGTTGACACAGTAATAGACCTGTAGTCTCTATTACTTGTGGTATTTCTGCTTGACTAGAAACTTGAATCAACCAATCTGCTCAATGTAGTTATGAGGAGAACTTCATTTTTAACCAGACCTAATTTATGCCCCCCCCCCCTTCCCCTCCCTATGTCAGATGGAAATTGTCTGGCTTCATGCTAAAGCCATTAATGAATGAAAAAGTCAGGCAGCATGACCTTGAGTGAAAACTCCAGATGTTAACTTAAGTTATGACTAGAGGCTCAAGATAAGGGCACTGAACAGATAACTAAGAGTAAAACTGTTAGTAAGGACAGTTAGCTTTTAGTCAACTCATGTGGAAAATGCTATAGTAGCAAGAAGTTGGACAAGCCAGTAAGCTTTTTGAGGTAAATCTCTTAAAATCTTGACCATTAATTTCTTCATTTTTAAATCTAGTTCGTAATATGTACTTACATGAATGCATTAGGTAAATGTATTTGTGCATGTATAACTGAGTTCTGAAACGTCTATCTGCTGGTGTTCAGATAATACTGGAAGGCATTTTTAGTAGAGATGATGAGCCTTTTTTTGTTGTTGTTGTTTTCAGCTAGGTATTCTGATTAGCACTTTGAAGGGAAGTATGGCTTTGCAAATTTAGTTAATTTTTTGTTGTTGTTAAATAATGGTAGAAACAGGTGTGGGTTAGTTGGGTTTCTTTTTTATTTGGGGGGAGAGGTGGTTGGTTTTAGTTTTAGGAGCTCCACGAATAGCCATTAATCTGCTTGGGAAATACTTTAATTTCCTCTCAAAGCGATGGTAGATTGAAGAGCCAAAACAACAGCAAAAGAACGTTATAACCTAATACACACGTAATGACAGCATCTTTTGAAATCAAGTAACTAAAAGAAGAGTGATTCAAAATGGAATGTATCTGTCACAACCTGATAACTTCAGGGATCATAAGGTTGTGTCTTTTTTTTTTTTTTTGCTTTGTTTTGTTTTTTAATCTGAAGGGGTAAAGTTGGAAAGAACAAACAGCTTTTGATGTGTTTAAGCAATTTCCTTTGCATTTGGCCCTTGGACTGTTGCCATTTTGTTGCTGATTTGTGAGGGCACCAGTGATACTGCCAAGAGAGATGTAGAATAGATCAAGAGTAGTTGCAAAGTCCTGGGGACAAAGGTGAAGAACATGTGAACCTGGGTATTTTTTGATTTACAGGTGAAGGGGAAAGGTTCAGGTAGTAGTGGATGCATCCTGTAAGTTCACAGCTGGCTGTACCACTGGTTTCACAGGCAACGTTTTTACTTGTATAGCCATGGATCCATTACTAAAGAACAAGGACTGCAACTGAGAAATTGAATTAATTTTAAAAAGAGGGGTGGGAGCCCCTTGGCAGCAGGTTTGCAATTTGGTGACGAGGACTTCAAACTAAGAGTATCAGGGATGGGGATAACAGCTTGCAGTTAAATGAAGGGACAGAGATCAGAGGGCTACGTGTGTGGTTCAGTGATGGGATTGGGAGCACTGCTGGGAATTACAAAAATGGTTGGAAGGGGCCAACCTCAAGTGCTTTTATACACTCACATTCAAGTAAGAGGAGCCAGAGCTCCACGTGTGGGATTAGACAGGTATATCACTGCAATAAAGTGGGATAGCCCATATGCGTGGGGTTCTGTAATGGATTGGAAGAGGCTTTCTGAAAAAGATAGGAAAAAAGAGAGGGAGTTAACCTCTGTGTGAAGGAACACTTTGAATGTATGGTCCCTCTTATGGAGCAGGTAGCAGAACGGTTGAGAGCTTGTTCAAGAAGCTGGAAAGAGTGACATCATAGTGGGATGAGGAAGTAAACAAAATCTTCCTTAAGCAACTTGAGGAAGTCTCCAGAGAGCAGACCTGGTTCCTGCACAAGACTTTAACCTCCCTGATATTTGCATGAAGGGCATCAATCCAGGAGGCTTGTGGAGAGTTCTGGGAATGACTTCTAAGGACTTCCTGAATTGGATTCTTGCAGACAAGGCAGGGGACATAACAGCCTTCGCTGCAGCAATCATGAAATAGTTGAGTGCAAGGCCCAGCAGAGTACACACCTGGGATTGGGCAACAGCAGTGCAGAAGGCAATCTGTGTTTGTAACGTGCTGTAAATACCAGTTGGCTATCTAGTACAAATCATCTTCTGGGGTGTATCAGCAAGACCCTGTTATGTAAGATACGGGGATAATTATTCTGCTCAGTGTTATTAAAGCTGCAGTTGAATCGTGCTGCCCAGTTTTCACCGCTGCTTTAAGAAGGATATGAGAGCTGAGCCACAAAAATAGGAGTATATAAAAATCAGTGGATATACAGCTTGAATGAATTAGGTGCTTAGAAAAGACACAAAATTAATCCAGAATGTATGTTCTGGACATATGTAGTGGACGGTTCAAGGATAGCCATCAATTGTTGTTGGTTTACCAAGAATAGAACAAACTATCTAGTTTTGAAGCAAGGGAGATTGAGGTTAGATGCAGATTAAAACCAATATTAGATTGCTCAAGCCCTGGGACAGCATAATTTGGGAAGCTGTGGAATGACCATAACTGGAGAGTGTTGAGATTTGATTTGACAGGTATCTGTCATAAATGGCCTAGGTACATTTAAGAATGCTGTGGATCCAGAAAATTAATTAAATGACTTCTTAGAACTGATTTTTAACTTGTACTATGCCAGTGGGTCAGTACTTGAAAGTCCATTTTCATGGACATTCAAGCTTATTAAGAAAAAACATTTTTAACACTTTATCTAGTATCAGCTCAAGTTCTTCATCTTTCTTGGACAGAAACCTTTAATCGGTTTGTGTCTTCGCATGTCAACAGTTTCAAGTCATGGTCCCCACAGTCCAGTGGAATAAAAAGTATTAATTTTTGTTTTTAAATGAAAGCTGTTTGTTTGCATATTAGTTCAGTTTATATTGGTTTATAAAATCTAAATCTTTGACGGTGGAAAAAGCTATGTAACACTCAATAGGAAAAACAGCTCAAAGGGTAGGGTGAATCCAATCATGCTTTGACTCTAATTATAATTAGCTTTAAATAAAGCTGATTTATTTTTTTTCCTTCCTATTTCAAAATGTGTAGTCTTAGAAATATTCTGGAATTGTAGAATTGTTTGCCCCATATAATCTGTGCTGTTTTTCCGGAAACACACAGCAATGGTTTAGTTCTTGTCCTCTATGTAACCTCAGGTATTGGGAGTGCTAAATGTGTGGTGCACTGATGTTTTGATTAGCTTATGTCTGTTTTTTTCCTTGAAGGAAATTCTTTCTAAGCAATCAAAATAGCATCTTTTTTTTTTTTTTTACCCTGGCAATATCCTGACAAATATAAATAAACTATTTAGACATACTGTTAGATCATCAGATAACATGAAACGGTGCTTAAAAAGAGAACTGTACAGATTTTTGTTAGTTTGGAAATGCTGCTGGTAAGTATTTCTTGTGTGGCCAAGTAGACCAATCCAGCTATTGACTCATGTGATTTCTGACCAGCAGATGGAAACAGGAAATAAAACAAAATGTTGTGACATCATCAGTATAAAAAGGCAAATGCCTGTAAGTGCACCAGTGTTTTTTTTTGTCTCCCAGCAGGTGGTGATAGCCTTCTCACTGCCTGGGCTACAGCTTGGTTTGTTCTCTTAATATGTCTTTTTTTATTACTGATTAAAATGGACAAAAGCTACTGGGGGAATTGCCTTATGTCTTAATTTCCTTACTTCATTGGAGCAGTTTTTTATTTGATTCTTTTGTAATAGGGAGATGAGCTTGGCCTGCAGGTAGGAGAAAAGAGTTTAATGATTAAAATTATGAAAAGTTATCTGAGCTTGTGTGTGATAGTGCTTTTATAATGAATCCAGTAGCATAACTACTGAGATCCTGTTCATCATCATCAACAAAAAAATGCAAGTATTGAAGAACTAGTTGCAATATAGCACTTCGAAAATAATTGCAGCTGCTTGCAAAAAATAAAAACATGAAAACAAATGGAAACTGGCAATAATCTAGAAATATTAGGAAACTAAGAAAAAAAGAAACCTACCATACAAACAACAACAATTTAGTGATTAATATTCCCCTATGAAGTCTCTTTCAAAACCAGTTCAGTGGACCACATATTAAAAACATACTTTCATATAGCAGGAATCTTTTCAGCTTTTCTTTAGTTTTGCACTAATGTTGTGTTCAATACTGAACTGTATGTCCAAATCACATAAAAATATTGAAAGAATTCAGAAACTGAAAGTGAAAAAGCATTGTGAACTAAGCTGCAGAGTTGAACAGATGTCATTATTAAAGAGACTTCTAACATCCCAGTAGTTAATCTAGTGTACTAAGCGTGGTGTAGTACAGGTAGGTAGCTAAGAGCAATATTGCCTGTTTAGAAGAAATTTCGTAATTAATTTGTATTATAAAGAAGTCTATTCCATCACAAGTGATAGGAGCCCTGCATTTAGGGTTAAAACTAAAAATCAAAAACCTCTTGGACTAGAAGTACAAAGATCAGTATTGAGAAGCACACTTGTCAGCAATTACTTCATCCTTAATAGTTGTCGCAAAAGTAGCTGCCTTTATTGTCCAAGTATTTTTTTCTGTTTCTTCATGAAGTGAGTTTATTCATTGTCTGAATATCATAGGGATTTTCTTGTTTATTTTCAGTTTTGATCAGCTCAAAACGGCTGTTGTGAATTTGAAGAAACAAGCCAATAAGAAAAATGAGGGGAGTCTAGCTTATGTGAAAGGAGGTCTCAGCACCTTTTTTGAAGCACAAGATGCTTTGTCAGGTAAAGATGTTCTGCACTTACTAAATACAGTATATCTACATGTATGGTTGAACTTAATATTAAAAATATTACTTTTCTTTGCAGTCTCTTCTAAAAGTGTATAATGAGTCCAAAATCTGTGTTACATTGGTCACAAGCTGGGATTGGCTAACTGTTGTTCTATATTTAGAAAAGCTGACACCAAATGTATCGGACAGGAATTGGAGGGATTTGATGAAACTGTGATTTTTTTTTTTTTTTTTNTTTTTTTTTTTTTTTTTTTTTAGACGACAAATCCAGAAGAAAAGAGGAAATGTTGAACTGGAGCTAATATTAAGAGAACTTACAAACTATAGCAATGTAAAAACTTGATTTTATGATGCTTTATCTCATAGTCAGACTGTAATATTTACATGCATGTTCAATACACTCTGACTTGGGAAATCAGACGCCTTTATATTCTGCTTGCCATAGGGAAAATGCAGCACACTAGTGAGATTACCTTAGTCATCTGTGCCATTTTTATGCATATCTTTATTTTTACATATATAAAAGCATTTTATGCTTTAAGTGTGTGCATACTTACATACACTTAAAGCATAAAATGTCTCTCAGGTAAAAGCTCATTGTAGGCAACTGTTGTAGCCCTGTCTAGTTAGGGACTGTGCTGGACAAGAAAGTGACAAAACGTCAATAGGTTTGACATTACCACTATGCTGTTCTCAATAGCTATTGTATATTGCAGGATTATCACGCCTGATCATTGATCCTGTCTTACAGGTACCACAGAGTAAGAAAACTTATATCTACTCATAGCCTTAGCCAAGCTAGCGCTTCTATTGGCTTTAGTAACCCTGCTTTGTAGAAGTACCAATTTTCTCTTGACCCACTTCCAGGCCACTCACTGTCTGATAGCCACTTCCATGTGTTGGGGGAAAAGGGAAGAAAGTGCTGTCTCACCTGTGATCCACCCATATTCCTGCCCCTGGCAGATTAACCTGTGAGCTGCCCTTCCGATGACAGCATTTTCAAAAGTGGTTGATAGCTTTTGGCTACCTGCCTAATTTGGTAATTTTTAAGAGGAGAACTTTTTCCCCAAGTGTGGATGTACGTGCTTTGGTAGGAAAGACCTCTTCTTGAGACAACTGAAGATTCTTCCCGTGAAGAATCTTAACTCGTAAGCATCTTTATTACCCCACCCAGAGCTGGCCTTTTACTGATCAGTTTTGGAAAACTTTAGCCTAAATCTAGAGAGGCTCAATAACAGAAGAGAAGTATTAAAGGATTTAGTGGAAATACTAAAAAATGTGGTGGTAGTCGTAGGAAAAGACACTAAGAAGAATAAGTATTTGGCATTCTTTAATATTTGTTTTAAGCTGAGTTTTTATTAAATACTAGGAAAAATTATAATAGGCTATTTCTTTGTAAGTCTTTAATATCTTGAAAATATTGAAATGTTATTTTTTCTTAAATAATTCAAACTCCTAATTAAACCTGAACAAATACTGGAACGTGATTTGTTTTTCACAATCAAATCAGCTTTGCATATACAGTATCAAATACTCTAAAAGATTCAGAGTTCTGTTTCCAAACAGTTACTGCTATGGATAAAAAGTAGTGCTGGTGGGCATCTGTGTTATCTTGTAAGATTATTTTTTGGACCAGCAAAGACTTAGTAGGATTTACAGAAAGCTAATGCAAACCATAAATTTTGTGAAGGTTTAGAAAGTCTGAACACAACTGAGTGATTTTTCTCTCGTCCTATCTATTAAAGTATAGGCTTTTTGCTTTTGGAGACTGATTTCCCATAAATGGATAAGTTGGAGAACTAGTAGGAATATAAAAGATATTAATAAAATAATGATAGGGAAGCAAACTCACTTATTGCACTAAATACTATGTTCTCAACTTTAAAAAAAAAAAAAAGGTAAATTCTAATACCTGTGGTAGCATTTTGCACCTCTTATCTGTATCAGAGTATTGTTTTTACCTAATTAGAGTTTATCAGTGCAGTCCTTTAGGTAAATTATGAACTGAAAACTTTAGATGACTTATGTAGTTCTTGGTGCCACTTTTCACCTGTAACCAAAATGGCTTGGTTTTGTCTTCCTTCCAGTGATCCCCCTTAAGTGCTTGAAAGGAAGCAGACTTGTAGCTTGTGCTGTTATAAAGAGTGAATTAAAATTGTAGTAGGAAAGAATGGCCTTGATGCTGTTAGAAATGAAAATTAGAGAGCTGAAGTCTTAATGTCTTAAAAATTCAAAGCTGTAACACAGGAGTTCAGGGGGCTTATCAATTTAGTTTTTAAATTCTGAAACAAAATTCTTAAGGAGGATGCAGTGCAGGTCACAGCTGCCTTATGTAGCATTTTAATATGCATTTCTCTCTTGAAATTTCCTATTAAATTCGCATACAGAAGTATTTTAGATTCTTTTCCATGAAAAAAAAAACAAACAACTTACTGCATATGAATTCCAGCTTTGTAATGCAGAACTGCTTATTTGCCCTTTCTTCCCCCTTATGCAGAATATTTTTGAGGGAGTATAGATGAAAAAATTGCATATCTTTGGAAAGACTTATGATAGGTACAGTCCACATCTAAGTTGGATGTGGAGACACTTCCAGATGCAATAAGAAAAAAGGGTTATCTTTGACACCATCATCTAGCCCTTCTGCCAGATGTCAAAATTTTTCTCCAGAACATTTTATCGCTACAGTTTTCTCAAAGGAAAGATGACAAGAATTAAGTGTAAGCATTATTAGAATTGTTCTAAAGAAACAGCTCAGATGCAAAACTTAAAAGAAACCCAACAACACAAACACAAAAAAAACCCCCACCAAACAAACCCCACCACCACCACCCTCAAACAGGCAAAAACTCTGTTAATTCTTAGGCATGCAATGATGAAATTCAGTCTCTTTAACAGAAGAACATTAAATTTAAAAATCCCATTATAGTCTGTCTATACAGTGTTTATGCAAGGTGATATAGTGGCACTTTTCTGCCCTTACAAATCTAAAGGTGAATTTGTGTGTCTTATTTTCTCCTTTCAAAAGGTACAACTAGAATTTGTCTGCATTTAAACAAAGCTACTTGAAGAATATTTGAAATTTGAAAGACTGTTTCAGCACAAACTCTTAAGGACATAGCCTTGGTTCTACAAGCTTTCAGTATTTGATGCTGAGCATACAACTGTCACAGATGAAAAGTGACTCAAGGGAAAAATCATTATTGAATACTGTCTTCCAATAGGACTTAAATTTCCTGAGCTGCTTCATTTGGGCTTGGGATTTTTTTAAATTCACTTCTTCTGGGAAGATTTTGAAACCTAATGTATTTTCTGAAGATACATTTTTGTTGATGGGCAAAAATTTAGGCTCTCAATTTTCCCCTCCAGATATCCTAGAGTAGAACTTCCAACCCCAATGCTTTAGAAACTGTAGGTCTGTTCTGTTGTTGCTGTAGAGTAGAGCTATCTGTGTACAGTTATTTCTCCTAGCTCTCCCTAAATTGGTACAGGATGTTGCTTTTTGTAGGAGGCTCACTTTAAGAGGTATAACGCTTGCTTTACAGGTACTTCGTGTTTGCACATCTCTTTATACCTGGTTTTTTTTTTCACCTCATACACTTGTAACAATGTGTAACAAAGTTTGTTTCAAATACCTGAACTTGATCTAGGAAACCCTGAATTACTGATTATGGTGCAGCTTTTTTCATTAGCTGGGATCAGTAAGATCAGTCTGATCTGAAGTGTACTAGCAGGCTCTATTACACATTTAAATGAGTATTAATATTTTCACAAGTAAGCAATGACAATCTTAAGAAGCTAGCCTGATGTTTATTGTATTTTGTGATTTCGAAACTGTTTACTAAGAAAATAAGAGGTCAAATAGGCCAGAACCTTTGCTTGTTTGGTTTAATTTCTTGGAAAATAGAATTGCCTTATCAGATCCTCATGTCTCTCTGCCTGTTAGCTTGGCTGACAGTTTGACAGTGACTTTGCTGCTGAGGAGATGTTCAACAGGAAGTTTGTTTCGTCAGCTGAAGAGAGCTGGAAACTGAGCTGAGGGGAACTGGGCTCACCTCAGCTTGACCCACTTGTCAAAGTCGGGGAGTTCAGCTGATTTATTTCCTATAATTCTAACTGCAACCTAGAAAGTAGCATTCCTAAAAAGTCTGCTGTTACATGCTTGTAGACATGTCGTGTTTTATTCTCATGAGCAAGACATGTGCTGCACAGAAGTCTTTGGAAAGCTAGAAAATTAATTTACTTTGAATATACTTTTTCAGAAGTGCTCTTTACAAAGAGCCTTAGGCTGCAGAATTTCTTTTTATTTAAGTGAAAGGGAATAAAAGGGAAATGACCACTTCAGTTATCAATTATGCAAAACCATGCAAATATGACATCCATACTGACAAGTAAGGAAGATGCTGTGTTGTCTTTGAAACACAGGTATGTTGAACAAATTTGAGATTTAGATTTGACTCTCTAGTTTGTTGTGGCAAAAGTTGTTCTTGTGCAGTCACAACTGCAAACACATCTTACATGATTTTTCAGAAAAGAAATGTATACAAAGGAAGCACTGCTGACTACTACAGCTCTATGGCTTTTTGCCCTTTCCACTCCTGTTCAGATGTGTGGCTTATGGGAATGCCAGTATGATGGGGAACTTAGACTGTAGTTAGCTTTTTGTCTACTTTACTTCATACATGTACTAGAATAATGTTTACCTGGCTGAAATGATCCTATATCTATCTGGTCAATGCCTGTTTTTTGTTGTTCTTTTGGGGTGGGGTTTTTCCCCTTCCTATAGAATATTTTTTACACTTCATCCCCTAAGACCCATTCTAGGATGAGAATGTCAGTGATCCAGGATCTGGCTGAGTATGAATAAGCATATTCTGTTGCCATTATGGCTGTTAAATTAATCTTCTCTGAAACTAAAACAGAAAAAAACAAGCCACTGGATCTATATTCAATTCTGAGTCAGACTGGGAATTTGAGAAACTAAAAACTGGTGCTTGTCCGTCATATAAGTGTCCCTTTGCTTCTGGCTTTTGAGGAGTTATGTCATGTTTGAATTGAAAGAGAGTATGTACAGCCAATTTTTCATTAGTGATTCTGTTGGCAAACTAGACTGAAGACTGTCTAACTTTTGAAGTGGTTTTACGTTGCTAGCTCTTATCTCAGTTCACTCTCTTTTTTGTCTTTTTGTCTATTTGTCCAGTGAAAAGCTGGTCCATAACTATTTTTGTTAGGAAGTATGGTGTCAGACTGTTATACCAGGTTTGCTGTTGTCATGTTCCTGTTTTTGTAACATATCTAATTCACAGTTTTGCTTTGCTTCGGTCTCATATACATTTTTCCAAATAGTATGAATTTTCATTAAACATACAGCTTTGAGTAAATCAAATTCAAACACAGGATTACTACTTAAATGTTATACAGCTGACTTGAAATGGCTAGAATAGCTGTATGGAGTGCTCTGTGTGGTGTGTGACCTTGACAGGCCTGAGACATGGGCCCGTGAGAACCTCATGAGGTGCCACAAGGCCAAGCACGAGGTCCTGCACATGGGTTGGTGTAATCTGAAGCACAACTACAGGTTGTGCAGAGAATGGATTGAGAGCAGCTGTGAGGAGAAGGACTTGGGGGTGTTGGTTGATGAAAAGGTCAAGCCTGGAGAAGAGAAGGCTTGGGGGAGACTTTATTGCAGCCTTCTGGTACCTAAAGGGGGCCTATACAAGGGCATGTAGTGATAGGACAAGGGGGAATGGCCTTAAGCTGAAGAAGTGCTGATTTAAATTGGATATCAGGAGGAAATTCTTCACTGTGAGGGTGGTGAGGCACTGGAACAGGTTGCCCAGAGAAGCTGTGGCTGCCCCCTCCCTGGAAGTGTTGAAGGCCAGGTTGGATGGGGCTTTGGGCAACCTGGTCTGGTGGAGGGTGTCCCTGCCCATGGCAGGGGGGTTGGAACTAGATGATCTTTGAGGTCCCTTCCAACCCCAACCATTCTATGATTCTATTAATGTTATCTTCCTCATCCTGCTTCAAGTTATAGAATATAGTCAGTGCATGGTAAGAACAGCCTGCTACTATAGCTATTAATTTTCAATATGGTAATTCAAAGAGGAATTTTCAATATAGTAATTTTCAGTACGGTAATTCAAAGAGGTTAAGAAAGAACAGGGCCATGGAAACAAGCTGGCAAGGATAAACTAAGATGCTGCATGTATTGAACATGTATCTAACAGCATTATCAGTCACTTCTGAGTAACAGTTTACATGCATGTATGTGCCCCACAGTAGCTGCAAGTTAGATTCTTTCAGTTTAAGATCATGCCTCCAAGTAGTCAGGAAGCAGTAGCTGAAGTACTCTAAGTTTACTGTCTGGCTTTCCAAGTGGATGCTCATGTCATAAGGCTTGAGTTATCCTTGCGCTACGCTTGAACACAAAAGCTGAGTAAGAAGCAATTTGCACTATCATTGCTACATATCTTGTCCTTATGTTTATGGGCCTTCTGGTGTATGCACAATGAAAAAGTAGGCATGCTGATTTAAGTTTGATTGTTGAAGACTTGTGTTCTGATCTTGCAGTGCTAGGTAACAAGGGAGACATTGCAATGAGCAATGCGTGCTGAGAGATGACCTGACAGAGGAGTACCAGTAAAGTATGTAAGTGGGGGTAGGTAGCTTAGTCTCAGTCTTTCTCTTCATGCAATGTCTACGGTCAATTTCTGTAGCAGACCAGTTATTCTCTTAATGCAACTCTAAAAAAGCAAAAGTTCTGTGTTCATGATTGATAAAAGGCTCAAACTTTCCTTTCATGCAGGTTCAAGCATAGCATTGTCTAGTGTCTCAAGCATAGCATTTTTCAGTGTCTCAAGCAAGAAATGGTCTGATTTGAAAGTGTGAAATAGCCAGAGTTGTCTCAGTCCATTGTGAAATTTCTGGGCCCAAGACTGTACCAAGATTTATCCTGGTTTTTTAGCTTCTTTTAAATCAGAAATTGTTTTAGAGATGTAAGCTAATTACCTGCAGAATTTCGTCAAATGGATGCAGGCATGGCAGCTTTTAGCTACTACGTGGCTGTCATGTTTTATGAATTTGTGTTTTTCGGGTAAGTTAAATTCTTTTCTTTGCATTTGAAAAATAGTAAAGCATCAAAAAGAAAGATTAGTTTTGCAATTGCCGTTTTCAAATAGCAAATACTACAATTGATTGCAAGTGTACAAAAAATACCTACAACTAAATTTGAGCCAGACCTGACCTACAAGCCATAAAACCAGCTTCATTTCATGTTATATCATTCCATTTTGATTTCAATACCACTTTTAAAATACATGTAAGATCTAAAAGCTGCTTTTATTTCTACCGTTAGCTTTCATAGATCCAGAAGGTTAGCACTGTGTTAGTAAAAAGAGAATAGCATATCCCATACTCTGAAATGCTGAAGTATCCTGCCAAAGACCTAGGTCTAGTCCTGGAATTTTTAGTGGATATATAAGCAGAATAATAAACTCTGTTTTCCTGTCTATTTCTGAGATATTTGCCTAGAAATGTCACACTCGCTTAAATATAAACCCGTGTGAGAACAAAGTTATCAGGCCTCACAATGTTGCTAGACTACAATTTTTGGTCTCTTATTTCCATAAAACCTTCACTCCTAGCACTGTGCTGTAATATTTTTTGTTGTATCATTTTAAGTCTGTTCATTTTCTTTGGTTTTTGCCACTGTGTTGGGTAAGCAAACTTGAAAAAGTAAATGCTAGAGAAACAAAACACAAGAAGGCAATTAAAGACAATACTACATTTACTTCATTATTCTGTATTTTTTCTTGGATTAGCAACGTTTACCAAAATAAAGCCAAGTTTGCCATGCAATTTGCAAAAATATCTAAGAATCTCAGGGGGAAAAAAAACCCAAAGCAAAAAACCCCGCCTTAGTAGTATTGACTATTGGCCATAGTAACAAACTTTAGGTTTTTTTAGGTTTTCATCTTGTAATGTTTTACCAGATCTGTTCATGACACGCTGTCTTTATGTATTGCATTGCTCATTATATACAGCTACGCACTCCTGTTGAATCCATTCAGAAGAGGTTTCTACCCTACATAGGAGTGCTGTCCTCATCAATAACCTTCTTATGTTTTGTTCAAATAACAGAAAATGAGTAATTTTTTGATAAAGGGAACCAAAAGCATTCTTATTCATGCATTGTCATGAATCCTGGCAGTGTGTTAACGTGTTCTTCATCCCACTTTTACTGTGCTCTGGTGCCAGATTCTTTACAGTTACTATATCAGATCTGCAGAATACTTTGCTAAGTCTGTCTTTCCTGGTTTTGTTTTGTTTTGTTTTTTTAAATTTCTTTTCTCCTCTTATTTTCTGCATCTGACTAAAAGTTTTTGATTCATTTCAGGTACTTTTTTCTTTAACCATATTTCTGTGGAAATGTGTCAGATTTTCAGATATTTCTAGCCATTCTTTAATCAGAAAATGGTAGAAAGCTTGCACCTGTGCTGCTTTGAGCTGAGTTAGGCTGATGAAGTTTTGAGGATACCACTCTGGTGCCTGTCTCAAAATATGTTTTAAAAATGTCTAATGAGTAAATCAAGAATGAAATTTGCAAGTCAAAAACTGCATGATCCTGGCAAGGGTGGTTTAATTTGTTAGATTAATGGTTGCCAAGTAGAAAACCATATTCTTCCTTAGATTAAATAAAATTGTTTTCAACGCAAGCAACAATGAATTAATTGCAGTTTATTTTACTACAAGGCCTGTAGTAAATCTGGCGTATTTGCCAGATTGAACTTTTTGCGTGTGTTCTGACCAGAAATAACCAATTGTGAAGTATTTAGTCACAGTTTAGAGACTGAGCTCTAAACTTAGTCTCTTCGCTATTATTAGTATGTCACTGCAGCTCTGAAGTTTGCAAGCCTTTAAATATTCTGACTTAGCTGGGAAACTTAAACACTTTTGGCAAAGATAATACAAAAATAGAGCCAACTTTCTGGCCTTAGTTGAAGCATCTAGACCTAGCTTCTCCTCATTTTTATTTATTGTATGCTTCCTACAGTAAAGCTCCTCAGTAATGGTAAACAGGCTCTCCTAGGTTTCCAGCTGCTGTTCCAACCTGTATAGTTTGTATCAGGTGAGTCCAGGGTGACTGGCAATCCAAGAAAAAATCCTGTCCTAAAATTTTCTCCTTGCTCTTCTGACTGCAGCCAGTGATGTGTTGAGGGTATGAAGTTGCATTTGAAGTTAATTTTGACTGCTAGCTACTGTGAGAGCTGGAGGCTGGCTTTCCACCCACCCTTGGCCACGTGCTCTTTCTTCTTCCCATGTATTGCAGCAGCACAGCTGAGGCAAGGTTTAGACAAGCTCACTGGTCAATAAAGAAGTGTCTCTTACTGAGTTAGTTTTCCACCAAATCATCTCACTATGGCTGCCCTGCAGCTCTGTGATTGCTAGATCCAGCAAAAGGAAGCATGTGAGTGCAAGAGAATGGGGATTGTCCCAAACACCACCATCCCACCATTGTATGAGTTTAGTACTCCTAGATAAAACAATAATTTGAGTATTTCTGAATTCCTTCCACTCAGATTAGGTCTAAAAATATTTATCTTGACTGCATGTAGTTTTGCTTGTCTAAACTCCTAACTCAGAGACTTTTTGTCTGGTCCCCGTGGAAGGAACATGTCCTTAGCTTTTTAAAAATGAGTTCATGCAAACAAAGTAAGCTTGGACTTTCTGATAAAGCATTTTTCATAACAATTTTCACTATGAAAACTTAAAACCTTTTTTTTGGTAACCCAACTTTGGTATACAAATGAATGCATTTGTTGCTAAATCTGAGTATAGTGTATAAAAATAGTTTCAGTACACAAAGTAGCATGTTAAACATGTAGAAGAAAGTACAGCAAATCCTCTTGTGTGTATGCAGAGTAATTCAGGTCTGTACTTTTTTTTTAGTATGTCCTAAAATACCTATTACAGACAGGGGTCCAAAAATCCCAGCTGTGTTATGCTACCTGTTACATATGTTTGATATGCTTTTTTTGTGTACTCCACAGTGTTTTCCACCTTTCTGAAACTTAATACCTTGTTTTATTTTTTCCCGATTGGCATCTTTTTCTCTGTCTGAACATGCCTATGAATTGGCTTAATGGTATCATTCTTCCTGGCTTTACAACACTATTATTTTCACACTAAGAATCTCAAATACATTATGCTAAGATGCTAAATTTAAGTACTACCAGTGTGAAAAATATTATCTTCTGTCCTCTAAAAAGAAGATAAAGGAATAGTATTGCTATTGTATATTCTTATCTAAAGGAGATGAGAAAGAGAACTGCTTTGGAGAAGAAAGCTGGAGAGAAGGACTGTTTACAAGGGCATGTAGTGATAGGACAAGGGGGAATGGGCTTAAGCTGAAGGAGGATAGATTTAAATTGGATATCAGGAGGAAATTCTTCACTGTGAGGGTGGTGAGGCACTGGAACAGGTCGCCCAGAGAAGCTGTGGCTGCCCCCTCCCTGGAAGTGTTGAAGGCCAGGTTGGATGGGGCTTTGGGCAACCTGGTCTGGTGGAGGATGTCCCTGCCCATGGAAGGGGGGTTGGAACTAGATGATCTTTAAGGTCCCTTCCAACCCAAACCATTCTGTGATTCTTCTATGTGTTTTAAAACTTTCAGGAGCTGGTTAATGATGATGATACGATTTCTCAATAGCTGCATTCAGAATAAAAAACCTACAGTTCATGACCTGACATTTTTGAAAGTGCTAACATGGTAAATCATGCTCTTTCAGGACTTCTTGTTCTGTACATTAAAGGAAGACTTCATCATGTTTTACATATATTGGCAACGACAGGTGATTTTATAGAGGTTTAGATGTTGCAGTTCAGTTTTGGAAATTCTTAGGTGTGTCCCCTTCAGGAGCAACATTATAGCATTAATTGCTGACCAATTAGCTGTGTAATTAATGGTTCAAAAATACGATATTTTAAAAATCTTCGAGGCAATATATAACTTAGGGTTTTTATCCACATCCATTTAAAAAGTATCTCTCAAATATGCTTCATAGAATGATTTCAAAAATACTTAAATTCAAATCAGTGCACTTTGCTGTTCCAATAGTACTTGCCACATTTGATTTAAAATATCTGTTTATGTTGTGGTTGCTGTTCTGAACTTGCCTTTCGGTATGTAACATTAATTGCAGTACAGTGATTGGTTGCCGAGGATGGAAACTGATGTATATAAATGCAATAATATCATTAGAACCTTTAAAGTTTTTGTTATAAAATTCTAGAGGTATTCTTGTAGGTAAGTAATGTTCACGTCATATAAAATATGTGCTGCAGTTAATCATACACCACCTTTTAAGACAAACCTCTGTTCCTTAAAATGTGCAAGAATCTGTTAGCTGTAGTTAATCTTATTTAAGTGTTGATTGTCTTAAGAAGTATGGTGTCCTAAATGAGATTTGTTTTTTTCCCCCGTCTAGTGACTTTAATAACAAAAGTAGAGATGCTCTTCCATTTTCAAGAAAGCAAAGCTTCCTGAAATTCTTTGTGTAGGATCAAGGGATTGAAGGGTCAAATTCAGATGTTTGAAAATATTGGAATTTTTTTTCTCTCATTTTTTTTTTTT
>VXBL01008352.1:35191-74665 GCA_013400195.1 Aramus guarauna | reverse complement strand
GGGGCGGGATACAATTTTTGTAGCACTCAGGGCATGATGCACAGCTCTCCAGATAGCGTAAAAACCCGTGCAGCATTTTTCTGTGCCAGAGTAACAGCAGCTGTACGTGGTGTGAAGGCGAGGTGGATGCGTAGACCATGTTGCTTTTTCTTCTGTGCCACACTGAGATTCTATTCACCTTGCAATGAATGATCCATCTTTGTTGGATCAGACGGGCCGGCAAGGCTTGTGTCAAAAGGGCCTTTTCAATTTGTTATCCTAGCAGCTGGTTCTCTTCCATTGCCTTTGCTTACTGTACATCTGGAAGAAGACTTCTTGCAGCTGGGAGCCATTTCATGTCTAAACCACATCCCCTGTCCATAGCAGAAATACCCCTTTGACAGCAGATGTCAAGCAAACCCTTAATGGGTTATTAATTAAAAAAAAAAATAAAAAAAAATTAATCAGCACTAAATTTGACACTGGATTTGTTTTCATCTCTTACCACCTGTATCTGTAACTTTGCTGTTATTTAGAATTTTTAGTAGAGTCTGACATGTTCAGAAGTGCAGGGGGCATTCTTATTTTATATAATAGTTTAAGTAATTTTTAAATATTATAAAGACAGTAAATACTGTGATTAAAAAGCAACCAGTAAATACTGTAATTAAAAAGCAGCACAGGTACCTTAAAATCAAAATTAAAAAGATAATAGTACTACCAAAAATAAAGTGAAACTCTTTTGTGGCCAGAATTTTACCTTGGTATCTACTCTAGCCTTTTAAGTCCTTATTCGGGCAATTAACTAAAAATGAGTTGTTTTCAAAGTTGCTGATGTTCTTAATGTCCACTGGAGCTAATGCTAGTAAAATGATGTCATTTTTATTTATGTGCTGAGCTTGAAGTGTTTGGCTCTTGCTTCAGTATTTTTTTGGCCTGCAGGACTGACAATAAGACTTACCCTTAGGCTGTGAAATACTTACAACTGCTAGAAATAATAGGCCCAATTACCCTTTTCATGGTAAATTGAAAAAAGTTTCATTATAAATATATTTAGTATAATGAAAACTAGCCTTAAGATTTAAAAAAGCATTCACTTTTGAATGTATTCCACAAACATTTTTTCTATGAAGTGCAGGAATTTTAATCTTCTGCACTCATCTCTCTGCTAGAAATATAACCCATTTTCTTCTTGATGAACTAAAAATGTCCGATTCCTAATAAAGGTAAGGTTAGAAGGAAAGAGCACTCAAGACAAAGAATAAAAAACAGTCATTCATCTGTTGAGCAGGTTAATTTTTCAGTAATTTCTCCTGCTCGCCTAATTTCTTGCCTAGACAAATTGAAATTCTCAATGCGGTGTCCTTGAAAGGAATCTTACCCTGGTTGTGTCGGTGCGGGCTCCAGGCACTGTGTGTTTGGTCAACAAGCAACAGTGGGTGGTCAGGCTGTAGCACAGGACAAGGGCCCGCTGTGCACAGGAAAAAATGTTCAAAGGTGTTTAAGGGTGGTAAGGAAGTCTGCCGCCCTTCAGAGAGTCCAGAGGCTATAGATCAGCCTTCCCTCGCTATTGTAGCCTGTGAGAAAATTCACTGTAAGATACATAATGGATGAAAGAATACAGTAGCTGCATTCACCTGGTTGCACATCTGTAGGGTCTTTTATTTTTAAAATTTAATCTTGCTTTTATACACGCTGTATGTAAGCAAGTCTGCGTCATGACTGATGTGTGACTTACCATGGAAAATCGTGCTGAAAAACTGCTCAGCTTGAGCTTGGTCACTTGTTAACGGTTTTCTTTGTCGCTGCACAAAGTACTGGTACTATATTATCCCTTGATCAACCAGCAGCTTTTGTAAAAAGCTTTAGCTGAATGTCACTGAAGTGGTGCACCAGGCTGGCAGAATTGCAGAGTGGCTGAGGCTGGGTGAGGGAGGGGAGGCGATAGATGTGTGACTCCCTCGAGAAACCTCTGCCTGTCAGGCTGCAAGGAGGTGGGGGGGGGACACGGACCCCAAGCAGAGTTGTGGAGCAGTGGATATTGCAGAACAATTTTTACGCTCGGTTTGGTATTAGCTTTGAAATAAGAAAGTAAAGCTGCTTTTAAAGATTTCAATCGTAGACTGGTTTGCAGATGATGGCAGGATCCATTTTAGGCAAACTTCATGTTAGTCGTCTTTTCACTGAGGCCGCAACACACTGCGTGCAGGTAACATCTGGAACAATGGGGTCAAGGTGTGCACGTGAGCCATAGGTACTGTGGGCACATAAGTGAAAGCACAAATTAAATAAATGACCTCAAAAAGCATTGTGCTTTTTTCCCTTTTTTTTTTTTTTTTTTTTAGATCCTTGTTTTGGTGAGATCTTACTGCACTAGAACAGAAGAGGTTTGAACAAAACCGTTGAACTATTTATGTTTTACACAGTATTTGAATGTTCTTATTTCATTCTACATACCTTTAAAATATCTCTGCACAAAAAGTTGAAACCCAGTAAAATTCTCTTTAAAAAAAATTTAAAGCAATGTTAAAATGGTTAAAACTTCTTATTTGATCTCCTCATGATTTTACAGTTGTAAATGTAGTAAGGCTTTAATTATACTTCTGGTTTGTCACGACTGTTTGGTAGAAGAAGAGAATGTAGTGCATTTATTTTTCCTGTGTTTCCTTGGTTAAATATACACTTGGCACTGGAGTCACTGACAGATATGCTCCATCTAGATGCTGTATTTTGGAAAAAAATACTTCTGTAACTTCAAAGATGCAGTATATTTTAAAAAAAAAAAAGAAGATCTGCCAGGAATGTATTGTTCGTGCTGTTTATACAAATCTGAAAACATGTTAGCACAGTAAAAAGTTAATTTCTTGAAACTTTGGATTGTTGCTGTCCTATATTAAAGATCTAGGAATGTAGAAATAGAACACAAATTGAATAATTAATAGGCAGTAAATTATTATTTTGCTAGTTTATTTAGGTTTATAAATATTATTGTCTACAGTCCATACTAATATTCATTCATTGTATTACATTATGCTGCTAAATTTAAGCTGCTGGCTCCAGAGAGGGAACGAGTTGGGATGGGAGAAAAATTTTTTGTGGGTTAACTCTCACTTTCTTCTAAGACTCATGTGTTAGTGTGCAGTCTTCAAGCGCTATCTTCTGGTCGGGTGAGAGTAAAATCAGCTTTGCTAATGTAGTCCAGATGTTTATTAGTCCTGAGGGTATATGTGCTGTTGTAGTTCCCTGCTGCTGTGTTATACTTGCTTGTAATGCTAGACAACCAATTAAGAAATTAGTTCATGTTAAACTTTCTTTTCCTGGTACGGCTGCAAACTGATGATGTGGTTTTTCTGGTGGAACAAGAGAGTATTCTTTATGTGTTTTCTGTTAGTGGTGAATATATAAACCATTTGGGTGGTGTGGGGTTAGTGTATCAGCAGCAATACAGATTTTCAGGTTTTCAGCTACCTTAGGCAAATGGTTTTAATTGAACTAATTCACATTAAGATGTTTTGGTAAGTGTGTCTGTTTTTCTGAATTCTGAGGTTTAATTGGCACTGTCATTTTTAGAGACCATCTGTTTACAAGAAATTCCTCATGTTAACAAGGTGTTTGAAAGGTGAGAAACTAAATTCTATGTGAAGACATCAGAGACGGAAGTTTTGATGTGTCATGGCTTTTTCTAATTGTAGTTTTTGTGGAAACAGCATTGCTGCACTCTTAGGGTTTTTTAGTATATATTTTAACTAGCAATGCCTGTGACAATTCTAATTTGTCCTACTTAGCATACATTTCTTTTTGCCAAATAAAACACAGATATGTTGAATCTGAGTCAAATTATGGAAGCTCA
This sequence comes from Aramus guarauna, assembly GCA_013400195.1. Lineage (NCBI taxonomy): Eukaryota > Metazoa > Chordata > Aves > Gruiformes > Aramidae > Aramus > Aramus guarauna. The sequence continues at coordinate 70,836 of VXBL01008352.1, read as the reverse complement.
AGAACAATGTGAGGCACTTAAAATTGTATAGAAGATCCTGAGAAATTTTGTTTTTATTCTGGGTAGAATCTCTGTAAGATACCGAATGCGTGCGTGCTTTTTTTTTTCTTTTAAAAATCTGGAGAGGAATAAATCTGGGACTTTTTAGGGTTGCTGGAATTTTTTCATAGAAGTTAGTTAATTCAAATTTACAACACTGCTGATATGTTTGAGAAGTTGTAGGTGTTTTAATCATAACTGCCGATATGTGACCTTACACAGGTCTATGCTATATGGATAGTTGCATGGTATGTGTCCATAATTAATTATTTGCACTTGCAGCATACATACCTGTTTAAAAAACTTCTGAAAGTGTTAGATTTTTACTTTCTCATTATTTTATATTTTTAGTTCATTCAGAAGGAAAAGTCTTTCCCTATATGCTTGTCGTTCAAAGTCATTGTAGATCTTGTCTGTGGTGATGGTGGATAATACACTTAAATCACTGCAGCGGATTCCATATTGCTGAAACCTCATCAATTTTAAAGGTGTCATAAAGATGAGTTGTTTTTAGTAAGTGATGTAGGAGTTAAATAGTGAACAGAGTCGTAATACAGACTAAAGATAGCATGAATGGGTTCACCAAGTCAGTTAATGCAATGTGTCCATCACGATTGTGAATGATGTAGCAAATTGGATCTACTTACTTAGGTGTCTTATAGTATGAACAGTAATGAGATGAGTGGAGGAACTGACAGTTAGCTTGGTAATGACAATGCCACAGTGAAAGACCATAGGAAATCTCCTTAAAAGCTACTAAAGAATTATGGGAGAAGAACTAGTACTGTTACCTGTTGGAAGTTTGCTATAAGTTTCACAATACTTAATATTGATCTGTAAGCACCAGCTGGAGAAGTAAAATGACTAGATATCTCTTTACTGCCATACTGGTCTGTCAGCAGCATAAATTCAGATCAAATATTCTTCAAATCCTTTTTATTTTGTGTTAGTCTTGAATCAGAGTATTGCAGTATTACAGCTGGTGCTCTTACTGTGTGGCCTTCCTGTTATTTTAAGTGAATGTAGGTGTTGATGGAAAAGATCAAGCAATATAAACTCAGACACTGAGATTCTCACTACAAAATTCAGCATGAATTACCAGGAGAGGTTTCATCGTGATACAAGAAATTTTTTACTGTGAGGACAATCAATTGCTGAAGTAGCCTCCCCAGGGATATGGTGGAGTCCCCATCGTTGGAGGTTTTCAAGATGCAACTGGAGAGGGTGCTAGATAATCTCATCTAGGCTCCCTTTCCTATGAAAAGCTGGACTAGATCATCTTTTGAGGTCCCTTCCAACCAGGGCTGTCTTACAATTCTATGAATGGTGATTAATTTAAGTTTAGCTGCTACAGCTCAGTTGGACAGTGCTGCTGAAATAATTTTTGATTGTTACTTTCAGAGATGTATCTTTAAGGTGAAATGCATGAAGCAGCAATCTAGACTTTAAAAGAAATATTGGTGGTGTTACAGTACATTAAAAAATCATTGTGGCCTGGTCATTATTATATGGTTGTTTTCCAAACTGTCCATTAGACTCCAAGTATCCACCTCCATTAGATTAGATCATTGCTTAGGACTTGCTAATAGTGACCGACATATGGACTCGCACCCAAAGAAAAAAATAATTATTTGATACACTGGGAAATATTTTGTGCATTTAGATATGCATAAGTACGGGGTGTTTTACAGACATGCACAAGCATACAATGCCTTTAGTTCATCTGCTTCACAATGGATGGATTCTCTCTACCTGAACTCTGTAGAAGTCAAACAGCTAAGTAGTAGATGAACACCCTGCCCTTAAGTGCTTCAGCTGGAGGCACAAGAAACTTTTGCTGTTGAAAAGTACATTTAGACATACACCAGAAAAAAAGTATGCCATATCACTAATGACATAAATACATATTTATCTATGGCTTTCAAGCAACTAATTGTAGGGCATTAATTAAGGTAAAACCAGAGAAAGGTAGAAACCAAAGAATGATATTTCCCACATAGTATTTGTGGTATTTTGGCTTTGCTACAGGAGTCAATAGTGGTGTTACTGAATGGTGGTGATGTAGATGAACAAACGGGGTAAATAAGCAAGATTAAGATTGTTTTTGCTAGATAACTTTTTTTTGTCTTGTATCACTTCAGAATTAAATTAGAATTCTACGTGCAGCATGCAACTTCATGTCAATTGATGTGCCAAATCATTATAACTTTTTTTTCCCCTCTCCTCAGGCAACTCATTGCTCCACAGTCCCATGTTAGACCTGGACAGTGATGTACGTCCATCGCCAATTGGCCATCTCAGTCAAACTGCTTCACTGAAAAGGGGCAGCAGCTTTCAGTCTGGCCGCGATGATGGTAGGCATCTGTTTTATTTGGAAAAACAAAGCTGCAGTTCCCTATGTCCAGTGTGTGGTGTAGTCAAAAAAAAAAAAAAAAAAAAAGAAACAGAAACACACATTCTGTGTGTTTGTTTTGGTTTGTTACCAAATGAAATTCTTTCTTCCCATGCGTTACCATTGCTTACTAAAGGGGTCCTCTGTGTTTTTTGCAAGCAAAGAGCAGTTCAGAGCTGAAATCTGCTTCTTAAAACATAGTCAAGGTAATAACACTTTTTTTTTTTTTTTTAATACAAAACCAGAATTATTTGGTTTTGTATGAGTAACCAGCTACTGCCTACCACCTTTTGCTGCTGTTAGACCTTTTGTGTGTGTTTGCTAAGATGGCTCTCCTTGCGTTTGCTCCTTCTGTGACTTCACATATCTGGTCCTTGCTCTCTAATTCTGTAAGCTCAGAGAGGAAAACAAAAGTGTGTGATTAAGCTTGCGCAGTGTGTCCACAACCAGCTGAGCCCATGTATGTCATAAGTGTCTTCCACACCCTTGTCGAAAACACTTCATCTCAAGAGTCTTTCAATCATGACATTGCAGGAGACAGAAAACATGTTTTTCACAGGACAGATCATTTCTTACCAAAGTACTTTTTTGCAGAAAGTGGGTTTTTATGAAGCACTTCCTGGCTTTGGTCAGCTTTGATGTTGCTCTTCTCCCAATTCTGTGGACTTCCTGGAAAAAACATCTATAAATATCTGATTTTTTTTTTGAGTGAGAAATGAAGGGAATCTTTCAAGAGCATAGAATGAAGAGTAACAAGAATTGTACATTCTTGTGCTGCCACAGTGTATCTTCACATGCATGATAGTTAAATTGTCTTACAGTTTGAGGTTGAATTTTTGTATTTCAAAGTATGAATTATAAGGATTCTTCAAAATACATGTGTATACCAAGTAATTACGTTACTGTGTTACTGTTACCCTTGTCCTTTGTCAGCCCAAACTTGCATGAAGTTGATTAACAAGTGTTACAGAGGAAAACAACAAATTGCTGATGATTGTTGGATACCATCCACTAATAATACACATGCCACACTTAATGTAGCAAGCAACATCCAAAATCCAGTTTATTTTTCCCTTGTTTGAATTCTTTTGTATGTGTGTCTGCTTAAATAGCTGCATGCGCAGAAGACAGTTTCAATTCAATCAGTTATCTTTGCTTTTAGAGCCTTAGTTATGGATCCATAACCTTTTACAAACTGGAAAAGGTAAGTCTTCAGCAAGCTTTGCAGATTCGGTAGCCAGCAGTTTAAACCAAGATTCAAAAGAAAACTGGAGGATCAGAGCATCATAATACCTTAGGAGCCCAATCCATCACAAAGACCCTGGAGTTAGAATGAGTTGCCTCCAAGTTGCGTCCATTGGTACTTAGGTGCATGTGCCTAGTGCTGCTTAGGAGCAGCTGAAAGCTCTACCATCCTTGCTCTTCTGAGTGGAGAGCCAAAGCAAACCAACTGCTTACGATACCTGTGCAGGAGCTGCTGTTCCAAATATGCCATGATGTGCTCTGTTTTCAGGTTGCTTGTGCATCCTTTTGGTTTTTAGCAAATTTAAGGAATGACATCTCTGGGGTTTTTTTTGGTGTGGTTTTTGCCCTGCAATGTGATTGACAATGATTGTCCGTGGGATTGTTTGAACAAATTACTTTGAATTTGAAACTGCAACATTCAAATAACACTCAGCTCTTGCTTGAGCCATGTGTTCATTAGGATATGTAAGCAGTAGCTGTAGTTTCATCTTTAGGATGTTATAGTACAGATTATAATACATTAAATAGAATAAAAGAAAATTTCTGCTTTAATATAGGTTGGAGTTTTCTCTAGTAAAAAAAGTCAAAATATCCTGAATTTATAGCCAGAATGTCCTTTTGACATGATGTGCAGTAGCTGCATCTAATAATTATCTACTGTCTGCAGATCCTGGACCAAGGCAATCTCTGAAATAGGCCTGAAGTATGCTTTCTGGAGGGGAAAAGTATTTCATACGTGAAGTAGATCTTGGCAGTGTGTTTACAGTTAGGAACAGGCATCCCTGGTTATAACCTTGGGTTGGTGCTGGAAATTTTGGCAAAGATGAGATGGTTTCTTAAAGGAGCTGAAATCCTTTGGTTAGAATTTGGGGGTGGTTGGTGTAACAGAGCGTCTGTGACTCTAACAGTGCTGGCACAACTTCCTGGCATAGTCACAGTCTGTGTTAGAGGAGTTTTTCTGCTATTGGGTCTAGACCAGTTCTCTGACAGTCATAAAGCAAGCTGGCAAAAGTAATGCTCTGACATCCTATCTGTGTCCACACTGTGAGCTCTGCTGGTTGAACTTTCATGAAGTTTTCATGCCTCCTCAACAGATGCATCACTATCAGCAGACTTACGCTTCAGTTATGACAGTCTCTTTCCAAATTTTGGGCTTCCATTGTGATTTTTAATTTTTTTTATTTTTTTTTTTTTTCCATTTTCAAATACTAATCCAGAGTCCCTGTTACATTATCTGTATACCCGGTTTTGTTAAAACATCATAAAGTTTCAATGGAGAAGGCAGATGGTTGTAGAAAAGTATTTCACTTTCCCTTGTTTTCTCTACTAATTGCTACCTTTCTTCTGCCCCTTTTCAGCTTTCTCTTTACCTTCTCCCCCACAACCTCCCTTTGCCCCATTTGATAAGAAACTGAGAAAGCTTATCTACTGCCAAACTGTAAGCTATTTTCCTGATGTGTTTTAATAGCCCGTGTACCAGACGTGTAAGTAGGTTCATGAAGTGAGAGATGCTGCAGTATTATATGTCATAATTGTGGTGTTCATCCAAGGATCTCAATATATACTTAGTGATGTGTTTATTGAGTTTTAGCAAAAGTGTTTGGAATCTCCCCTGTTTTTCAGATAAAAGATTTTACCAAACAAATGGAAATGAAGATGAGAGGTTGGCAACTTGCCCCAGGCCACAATGGAAATTTTTTTGAACTTTAAATAAAGCAGATATTCTAGTTCCCATTGTTTGCCTCGATTGCTAGCATATCCTAGCAGCCCTGTTTCTTCAGCGTACCACCTCATCATTTGAAACTTTTTATGTTACCTTACCTTTCAGAGGGGTTTGAAGACAGAAGACTGGCTGAATGGCTTGTTAGGTGGATTGCATTAGATACCCCTACAAAGGGGCCTATTCTTGACATCCTGTCATAGTGCTGGCACCTTGTAAGCATATGAGAAAAGAAGAGCGAACTTGCATGTGTACCAATTGTGTCCACATATATGGACCAAGGTTTAAATTTTTCCACTCCTACCTTTTTATATATATACACTATATAGTCACTTGTGTAATACAAAGCAGTAGCAAGCTAGTAGTACGTTGTTATTATTATTATTAATTCAAAGTTTTTAAATTTTGCTGTTTCTTTCCTATCTTCCCCTTTTAGCTTGGCGATACAAAGCTCCTCAGCAAGTTGTATTTGTTGAAAAGTTGACAAAACTTGTTCTAAGTCAGCTGCCCAACTTCTGGAAGCTCTGGATTTCTTATGTGAATGGAAGTTTATTCAGTGAGGTATGGATTCTTCTGTATAAATGACTACTAAGTAACAAAGCTCCATAATAATTACATTTGAAGTATTATATTTTGCTGGAAGAAGTCACTGGGCTTATTTTAATCAGGGAGGTTTCTAAAATGATATGTAGACTCTTACACATTTGAGAGATAGTACCTTGACTTGTAACCTGTCTTGCAATACTAACCTATAGAAGTGAGACTCTTAATTTTATTTTTAAAAGAATAAAAGCATACAATGGAATTACTTAGAATTCTGCCAGTGGTGTGTCTATGTGTGTGTTCCAGATGCTGGAGTTAGTATCTGTGTGGTTTCACCTCTTACTCATAGCTGGCCAGCCGCCCTTCATTGGTGATTTGAAAAAATAGCAAATTGCACAAAGGATATAGATATATAAAGGACAGTCATACAGAAAAAAATATTTCCTTTCTTTGGAACAAGAGTACTCATTTCTTGAGCTTTAAATATTTGGAAGTGAGGATCGATTCAAGACCAGAGTTGCAAAATGCTCAAGGCCCAGAGTGGTGTACACAGACGTACTATAGGGAGTGTAGGCTGGAAGTGCAGTCAGCTTCGATCACCTGTGCTTCTAGTCCTTCCTCAGATGATTTGGTTTTTTTACAAGTCACGTAAATAAAAGCTTGATAATCCAAGAAGCAGTGGGGGGGAAGTAATGATTCATTACATGTGCCGTTTTTATGTGCGCACTATTTACAGATTCTGAAAGGATATATTTCATAATTAATATAGGTTGTATACAGTTTACCATCATAATGGTTACCTGATAAATACACTAGCTTTGGGGGTTGTGTTATTGCTAAAATTTGGTCACAGCATTACATTGTTTTACAGAGTTCACTTCTGGTCCTCAGGCCTCGTTATTTTTCCTCCAGAAGGAGAACTGTAGTGATGGCATACTCCCAAGGAGCAAGTCAGACAAAGACAAACACAGGATTGAAGTGTACTGAGAGGCAGCTCTCTCAGTTCCATCAGCAGGTGATAAGGCACTAGTTCACACCTCATCTGCATAGCTATCACTGGGAAGTCCTGCTGACTCACTCATTCTGGGTCCTAAAAAACTCTGAAGACAGTCTCTAAAGAGATGTAGAGAGCGTTGGGATAATACAGAGCAGGTGGAAAATGAGCAAGCTTTTGGACTTGCATGTTATTCAGATCAGCTTCTATACTGAACCTAAAAGTTTGTGAATCTAAAACTTCTCTGTTTAACTTTGCTCTATCATTTAATTTGTTGAGATTGTTTTTTATCCTGCCATGCTTACCGTGTCCTGCTATACTTAAATCCTTGTCACCATAGCTACAGTATTCCACTACAAAATTATCCCTAAAGCAGAACTACAGCCATAGCTATCTACTATTCCTTGGAGCTTTAGTAGAAAATAAAACTAACCTTGGGAAAAGGAAATTTGGAAGCTTATTTTGTCATTTTTCCTTTTCTCTGACTAACTAAAAAGTTAATTTCTCAAGTGGTTGTTCTATTTATTGCCACTGATTGTAAATCAATATAACATTTTCATGTGATAATACTAATAGGTACTATAGCCCCGTATATGTTGAACAGAATATACAGAGCATTATAGCTCCAGTGAAATAGATTCTATTCATCATCCTCATTTTACATGATAAAATCAAAAGAAAGTTATGACATTTACTCATAACATTCAGTGAAGGAAGTAGAATCAAGAATAAACCTTAGTACTGTTGACTTAAACAAAAATAATTGATTTTATAACGAAATTGACAACCCTTATATTTGACAACAGTACCATTGGAAATTAGACTTTACGAATTCACCTGTTATTTTGATTTTTTTTTTTCTCTGAGTACAATGAAAAAGCGATTTCTAGAGAAACAGACACTTGAACTGTAAACAAGGTGGAGAAATTCTGCTCATGAAAATGACTGCAAGTGGAAAATGCAGTGATCTTATGTTATGTCTGAACAAAACATTGTTTCCATGTATTTTAAAAAAAAAAAAAAAAAGGAGGAGGTAGTTTTCCTGTTAGTCTCTAAGGTACATCTACTCTTCTTCTGTGAGGCCACATTCTGAGCTTGTAAGAAATGAATCCACATATATTTGATTTCTTCTGCTCCTTTGGTCCTTATGGAAGCCCCTCCAAAGTTCTTGGGGAAAGGGGAGGGATGGTGCCCTCAGTTCCTCTTGTGCATTCTATGCCACAGTCAACTGAGGAAGAGTGGGAGGAGGGGGTGGCATAAGCCAGAAGACTTCTTCTAAAGCACCTAAGAATATCTGTCACCACATCACATTCAAGACTCAAGGTTTATATGTTTTTCTATCGGAAACCATACCGACTTTAACTGTCAGTGAAGAATTTTTTTTACCATGTTGTTTGCTATGTATTGTCATTCAGCAAGCAAGGTGATTGCTATGGGTTTTTTAAGAAAAGTCCTGTGAAAATGGTATAGAGGGTCATTTCAGCTTATTTAAGTCTTTAAGACATTTTAAAAATGTGGAAAGAAAATCCCCACATATGAATAACAAGCTATATTTATTTTATCTGGTTCAGTTTGTAGGTTTTTTTTTGGGGGGTGTTCTTTTTAGTTCTGAAAGGTTAGCTACATGCCTTAAGATATTGTCAGTTAAAGATTTACGTGGTATTTTCAACAGTTTAAAAAGTTAAGTTCTTTGAATCACTCTAGGTGAAGTAGCATATGTGAGTAGTAACCGTCGGTCTTACCACAAGATAGTTTTGGTCTGTCTGTGCAGGAAAGGTTTAAGATTGGTCTTCAGCAAAACCACTAAAAAAAACTATATCAAAGATCTGTGAATTTTTTTGTTGTTCTCTAATCCAGCTGTAAAACAGTGAATTTTAAGTTGATACCTGAGGTTTAAAGGAATACCACTTATTTTCTTTTTAAGACATTACGAGAGAGAAACGGGTATTCTATGCAGCAATAACTTGAGTGTTGTTCTCCTTATCTGAAACTGTGTAATTCAAAGCTTTAAATTACAAATGTTTCATAGCTATATATTTTCCAAAACTGTTAAGCAGTTTTATTTTTCTCTATTTTTTGCTCATTTCAAATTATTTATTTTACCTTCAAAATCTGCAATGCTTTAGCTAAAGCGGGAATTTGATAAATACAGCATTTCAAATTAATGACTTCAAAGTAAACCAATTCTCTAACACTTTTGTCATGTTATTACACTTCTTGTCCAGTAGATGTTGCTGTACATACATGAAACAGGAGATTTTCCAACTAAAATTCTCTATCTGTGCTTAACCCAGTATTCGAAGTAATTTTTTCAGTATAATTTACTCCACTGTGTTCTTGGTAGACTCTGAAGACAGAAGGCTAGAACTACAAACAGGAAGACTATTAGTCAAACCATGTTTTTCTTCAACTGTAACCGTCTCATGCAAAGTGTACTCATGTTCCTTGGTTTTTAAAGAAGTGAACTGTCCATGAAGATGCTGATTACTTTGCAGAGTCTCTTTTACAGTTAGTTGAATTATTTAAAGACCATTTTCAACAAAATGCTGCTCCTAAAAACAAACAAAACCCCCTCAGCCTTCCCCTCACAGGTTACGGTTCTAAATTGCCTTCATTCCAAGAAGTTTCTCTCACTTCACATCAATGTCCTCCTCTGAGCAGCTTCCATGCTGATAAAATAGAGTTTCTTCATATAAACTTGATGCACAATTAAACTATGTAAGTTTGGCTTTCACTAACATTGCAGTGAGAATACTTTGACCTCATGAAGTTGATATTGCTTGAGCTATTCTTTTATGCTTGTCTCTGACTTGTGTCTTAAATACACATTGTTTCTCAAAATTAAGCACTAGCACACTGACCTACAGTAAGTAGGGTTTATTTGTATACAGTCTTTTCTTATTGAGATGCCATGAGTTAGTTTTTATAATTGCATCACAAACTCATCGGTTTTCACTTCTTCACTTTGAAACCCCCTTTTTCAGAATTATTTTAACAGTGGTTATGAGATACTTACCCTTTTCAATTTTCTCATTTTTCACAAGACTGCTGAAAAATCTGGCCAAATGGAAAGATCAAAGAAAAACGCTAGGCAAAGACAAAATGATTTCAAGGTAAGTAATGAGGGGGATAACCTTGCTTTCTTTCAGTTGTCCTTCATAGCAAGATACTTTAGCGTCCCCACCTTGAAAATCAGATTTCTTAAATCCTCTGTGTGCCCTTATACCTCCTTCTCCTGTGGTCTCTACCAGGTGGAGCCACCTGTAAATCTTAGATTCCAAGCTGTTGTGTATAGCCAGTACATGGCTGCTTAAGTACATTGATAGAACTTTTTGCTTGATTTTTCTTTCCATCTTCTGATGCAGAAAATGATTCAGGAAGTGATGTACTCTCTGGTAAAACTTATCCGTGGAGCTTTGCTTCCATTCAGCCTCAGAGAAGGAGAATCAAGACAGTATGGTGGCTGGGAGATGAAATCTGAACTTTCTGGCCAATGGCTAACACATGTTATACAGACTGTAAGGTAAATAGATCTGGGGACCTATAAAATGATGCTGTTCCTGGAATATGTGTGCTTTAAGACAAATTGTTTTATTTATTGCATTAAAAACCCTGAGTGGTGAAAATGTTAACACTTTCAAAAATAGGAATATGGAAAAATTGCTTATAGCAAATTTAGGATTCTATGTGCAAGTGTAATTAATAATGTCTCACGATACAGCCTTATTATGTAAGGATATATTATTTCTTTTCCATGGCACCTTAGAATGTCTTAGGGTAACGTTTGAGTAAAATACTTGCCTGGCAAGGCATAGAGACTCCGTGCATGAAACAGGATGTGATTCTTTAGGTTAGAAAGCAATTATCTGCTTCATTTGCTATATATCTTCCCACCTCTGCCAAAATGGGTGAAAATAGCATGCTTCTCAGTATAGTATCATTCTTAAATCATAATTTACTTTTACAGTTGCTTTATGGAAGGTTTTTATGTCATTCTGCTTATAATTAGGTGTATAAACTTAGTAATGTGCACATAATTAATTAGAAAATGTCTCAATGTACAGAATTCGCTTTCATTTGTCTATGGAGGGTATAAGAATTGTCACTATCTTTTGTAAATTTGAGTAATACCTGGATATGATAATATATTTTTTTTATTTGCAGTTTTCAAAGTAAGTATCAAGTAAAGCATAGAGAAAGAAAAGAAAGGGGTATCATGACATATAGATACTCTTATTGAGGATGGAGCTAGCAGTGATACATACCTGTTGTCAAATTTAATGCTTTCCCGAAGTCTGTCAGTTACTTTATTTTTACTTTAACCATTCAGGAAAAAAAAAATAATTCCATCGGAAGTTTCTTATTCTGGCTGACTTTTATGGAATACTTCCAATTTGAGAATGAACTGACTTGGCATTTGATGAAAAGATGTAAAAGGGCAAGGGAACAGGTTTTGGCATCACTGTTGCCCTTTTGTGAGAAGCAATCCAATTTCACTCAAATTATAAAATTCTAGAATTAAACACTTGCACATCTGTAATATTGGCTTGGAAATTTAACTAACAGATTCTCTAACAGTTGTTTGTGCTTCAGAGTCCTACCACTTGAGGTGTCATCCAGGCTGAGGTTATAGGATATGTGAAGGCTCTTTTTCAGAGAATCTCCTTTTGCTTACTGCCGTGGTAATGAAAAACTGAACTGAGAGCTGGGGAAATTCTCTCTCCTTCCCACTCTTTTCCCCACCTCACGTTCTTAGTGATGCCTCTGCTGGCACTTTACTAAAGTGAGCTAGACTTTAATGCAAAGCAGCTGGAAGTAGAGAAGAAAAGGGGCAATCTGGAGAAGAGGAACTGAACGTACCATGATAGGGTATGAACTCACCAGTGATGACCAGGTCAGAAGTTTTTGCAACTACTGCAGGTTCTTTTCTTTTCAAGCCCTCACGCTTTGACAATTTAATAAATTCTTGTGACTCATACCAACAATGAAGGTGGACTCTTCTCATGAAGAGTTTATACATTGCATAAAAACTTTATTTGTTGCAAACTTATCTAATAGCTAACGTCTTATTTTTATAGTTCCTAACAAAGTCATTATGAAGCACATGATAGAATTTTACTCTTTTCAGTCATCTCACAAATGATTTACCATTTTCTAATTGTATTTAAGAATGCTAAATTAGATAACAAGGAGTTGGTGTTTATATGTATCATACAGCTTAAAGTGGGGTGGTTGCACAGTCTTTCTCTTGTACCCCGTTCTGTCATTGTCCTGTATGAATTGGTTCCAGAGGATAAATTAGAGCTGTGCGATAAAGTGAAGCCATTGTTGGCAAGTCTTTTTGCCTTATTGTAAGGATAGAAAGGTGTGTATTTGTTAGGGTGAGTTATATCAGGAAAAGATGGGTTTAGGGATGTGACAGCCGCGTGCTTCCTTAGAATCAACTCTAAGTACAGGATTTCTGTGCAGTCTAAAGTCCCCTAAACTTCTCACAGATGAGTATTTACATCCATTGTTTCCTGGATGGCTGAGATAGTGCAGATTTAGGTAATCTACTAATTCAGTGGCTGTGCTGAGCAGACAGCAGTCTGGTTAATGATGGGGTTTTAATGGTTTGTGCTCAACACCAGGGGTAAGGAACCAGAGCCTACAGATTCCAATTGGAAATGTTCTGCTAATTACTCCAACTTATTTGCTTGTGCCTTCCTACTGTTCTTTGGTATTTTCTAGCACCTTTGCTTTGCTCAGTATTGGCAGTAGGGCTAACAGCAATGACTGCATTTGAATTGCCCTTGCTTAAATATCAGAGAGTTGGATAAAAGCAGTAAACCTCACTTTGTGACCCTGGCTAAAGTCTGAGCACAACTGCAGCCTTTTAGTTAAAAGCCAAAATGCTATTCCATGTAAGCAGCTGCTATGTTGCTATTTCTAAAGGGAAGGATGGAAATGAATGTTTCCATCCTCAGCTATCGTAGCTGGTGATTTGTGCCTGATCAGAGTTGGGAGCAAAACTGAATGAATTCACTCTTCACAGGTGATGCAGCAGCTGTATTTGGCTCCTTAAATGTGTGTACTCTTAGCAATCTGATGCACAGCCACATCAATTTATAGCAGCTTGGTGGTGGTTACTGTTGTAATGTGGGTAAACAATATCTCAGAAACCACGTTGTGGACCTAGGATTTGATCTAGGCATTGACATAAAACCAGCAAAAAAGCTATTTCTGCTCCCAAAGGATTATTCTTGGATTGTAAGACAAGAGATGAATGCAGAAAGGCAGGCAGGGAAGTGCAAGAGGATAGTGGGAAAAGTTGGCATGTTGCTGTGATGACATTATTGTAATGTTACAGAAAAATAATTATTTGCTTAATTCAGAAGCTTGCAAATACAGATTTAATCTTCTCTGAATGGGGTAATCAGTTTTCAAAGACTCACTGCGAATGGAGCTACTGTATTCAGTCACATATACTGAAAACATCTGAAAAATTTGATGAAGTTTTACCAGCTTAAAAAACCCTGCAGTTTTACAATTCAGTCTAACTTTATTTGCTTTCCAGGCTTAGTTCTGAGTCTCTTACTGCACTCGAGATACCCAATGATATGCTTCAGATTATCCAGGATCTTATTTTGGACCTCCGTGTACGTTGCATTATAGTGACCTTACAACACACAGCTGAAGGTAATAAAAGGCTGCAGGTCTCTTTGCTTACTAACATTATTTCTTTTTGCCTCTGATTAGACCAAACCATGTTCTGGAAGATACCCATGTTTGTTACAGATATTGTAATGGCAGTGGACTCCTCTGAGTTCTGTAGTATCTCGGAAGAGTTCCTGAAGTATTTCACTTTTCTGATAGCAATGTGCGTTGTGAGTCTTTTCTTTCCTTATTCTCATGACTATAGTAGTTAAGAGCTGTTTCCTTTGGGTTGAGACACTTTTACAATGCAAGTGATTTATCTCATGATGCAGCTTTTCCATATTGGAAATACTGTTTATTTTCTTTTTTGAGTTATTCTATAAAGTGAAGAATTAAATAAGCAATGTGTCCCCATGCCCCTCAAGAAAAAAAATCCACAGCTCTTTACGAAGTATTTTAGTTGTGTGTTTTTCAAGGCCTTTTACTAACATCATAATCCCCAGGCTTCCTACTGTGTACACAGCTTTTGCCATGTAAATGTCTGGATTGTCAAGGCCAGTAACACATTCTCTAAATCTAATGTGACTCTGTATGCATCAGAGGCCATCAATTTTACCGTCTTGTATTCAACTCTGAAACTTGAATGTCAATGAAGTAAACCTTCAAGAAATAAATGTTTCTTTTAAAATCAGGGCAGATTTATCTACTAATTCAGTTAGCAGGGCTTTTTCCCAAAAGACTAGTTGCCTTCAATGTTAAAAAAATTAGGACTTTTTAATCTTACAATTTAATCAGGTTTTAATCTTTAACATATGATTCATTGTTATTTTGTAGGCTGACATGAAGCTAAGTGTTTTACTCAAGCCTTAAGTGTGCTCAGTGCAGGTGACTATATTAAGCAAATTTTTAAACCTTTTGGTGACAACACATCATAAGGCCTCTACAGTTAATTTGATACAACGTTGATATGAATTTCACTCTTGGCTCTTAATTCTTTTATTAAATCCCGTTTCAGCATTAACATTATTTTTCTGCATTAATATCAAGCTAGTTGGCCATACAAGTACATAGGTTGTCTTGTCCCTTTAAAACTTTATAGGGAAAGTATTGCCACTATTTCAGATTTCACTTAAAGTATGGGGAAGTTTCTTTTGCTTTTCTTCACTTAGCACAATTGAGATTTTTTTAAATGGTGAAACATTTATTTATTTATTTATTCATTTTAAATTGTGACATGAGGATGTCCTGTTGGACTGACTGCCCTCTGTCTAGGAATTCAGTGATTACGCAGATTTGCGGACTGTTTCAAAGGAGGGAAGTATCTAGCTCCAAACCGTTTTGCTGACAATCCTTAGCTTATCAAATCTCTGTGAGCTGCTGTTGTTGTCTGTTGAGCTGTCCACCTAGCTTCTCCAGTGCAGTCCAGAGAGCTCTGGTACATGATTAATGATGAAGCTTTTGGCCAAAAAGTCTGCTGTCTTACTAGTTTTGCCTACTTGTTGCATCATAACAATAGCCCAATTCTTTGTTCAGACCCAGTGCTTCTGCTTCTTAGTCCTGATTGTTGGCCACATACCTTCTGTGGTGGAATAACTCTCGTGGTAGTCTATGCCTTAGATTTTTATTAAAGCAGATTTACTAGTCTATGTGTGAATGATTCTCCATTTAGTCTGAATATCTTTATTCATAATTTTCTTTCCTGAATCAAAAGAGATCAGTTTCCTTAAGATGCTGGTATATTACATTGACTGGAGAATATATATCTCTTTCATCTAGCCAGTAACAGCAGCCACCTTTGACTGCTTCTTCCATCCCCTATCAGTGAAGCAGTTCTATGTATTGGCCGTAGCATCAACCAGGAGAAAAGATGTATGCCTGCATGATGACTCTGATTCCATATTGTTGCACTGCGTCCCTTATGGGACACCTTTTTTTCTTCCCCCTCTTTCTTCCCCCTCTTTTCTCTTTTTTTCCCCATTCTTCTTTACTAGCTAAATCATTTGTTTGAATAAGTTTTAGCTAGTTTTTCTGGACAGGACCAGGTTAATTTGGCTCTTGGAGAAACTGTTATATTTAGGGAACCAGTGAAAGAACAGTTAATGGATATTCTCATGGAGCTATGTAAATGGATCTCACATGTAGTTATATCTGTAATACATGTTAAAAAGGCTCCTCCTGGACTTGAATCTCACCTCTGTAATCTCTCAGAAATATGAGCTGCGTAGACTGCCGGTACAAAGTTCAGTCTCATCTCTTACTGTGTGTTGTAAGTTGGTAAAGGCATTCAGATCAGTTAAAATTTTTAATAGAGCACTCTACCATTAGCTATTTAAATAGGATAAATCTGCCCACGCACAGAGTTTTCTTGTTGTCTTATGATAAACACCATGTACTCATGCTGGCCCTGAGAAGCAATCTGTGTTCTTTCCCTCTCATACGTGATCACTGGTCATAAAGGTCATGAAAGCCAAATTATGTGAATGCCAGTCTAGACTGGGGGTTTACATGAATGTATTTGACTGGAATTTGGTGAGCAGTGAAATATGAAAAACAAATTTCTTTCTTTTGTATTTGTATTAGCTCAGAACAGAACGCAAGCGTGAACAGCCACAAAAATGTGTACAAGGCTGACCAGTGCAACCTAAAGGAATATCAGTTGAATTAAGTTTACTAAACAGGGATATGAACAGAGTAGTTATTCTGCACAATCCCTTAATACTTTTTATCCTCTCGAAGCCTATACTTCTATGAGATGTAGAATTGCAGGATATGACACCATAACCAAGCTTCTTAATTTAGCTAATAAAAGCACCAAGATAGTGAAGATACCTTTCAGCATGCATTAGTTATCCTCTTTTTCTTGGGTTTTGAGGAGAGATGGAAATTCACTGAAATTTTTGCTCACTTAAAAGTGAGTTTCATGATGTACAGATGAGCAATTTGTGTGTGAAAACCTGTATGTCAAACCCCCCACAAACTGCACACAGTTCATCTTTGTTCTGTTTATAAGTTGATTAAGCCCAGAAAATAGCGATGATGCAAAACACGTACATCCATAGACGAATTTTGTTTACAGTGCACGAGCTTTGGATTCACATCCTGACTTAGCTCCTGTTAGCTTCAGTAAGCCTATAGAAGTTGGCATCTTTTGGGTAGCGGCAGAGTGCTTTTTGTGTTTGCCTTCATCTATTTTTGAAGAAAATCTAGCACCATAGAGCCTCGACCCTGAGTGGGGACTCTGAGTCTCTTTTATAGTTATTAAATATGAATTATATGCTGTCCTTTCTGCTTTGCTAAAATGCTAAGCAATTGTCCTTTCATTTTTAATTAAGAGCTGGAGTATAATAGACGAGAGACTTGGGTTCTTAAATGCAGTATTTCATGTTGTGATAAAAATTTACAAAATAAAAACAAACCCAAAGCCTTCACAATATTCCATTATTTTTAAGCTTTCCAGTAAAAGATACGCTTCATGCAACTCTTGCCATGTATCACAGATATGCTTCTCTATGTGGTGTCACCAGCATACCATGTACAAGTTCCATTCTTAGTCATTTGAGAATGCTCAAAGCTTCGAAGCTTGTACTGCTGTTTGCTTGTATGCTTAGTCATTGCAGTCCCAGTGTCTGTGGTTTATCTCTTCAAGTTCAAGGAGTTTTTAATAATGAAAATGAATACCTCCCTCTCCCTCCCTCCACACACAGACACACACACCCTCCCCCCCTTTGCTCTGTCTTACAGATATAAAGAGGTTAGCTGAAAAGGAAGACTGGGTTGTTGACAATGAAGGTTTGACATCGTTGGTGGGTATACTTGTGTGACTTGTAGGCACTTTCTTTGTTGTTTTTTTGTTGTTGTTGTTGTTTTGTTTGTTTTTTTTTCCCAAGTATAATGAAAGTGGTTTCCATATTCTCCAAAAATTGATTTATTTTAGACTTTTTCTATATGTGTGTGCATACATAGTCATCTATAGGTTGCTTGGGGTTTTTTAAATATGAAAATATAGGAAGATAAAAAATACCTTTTTTTTTGTTGTTTGTTTGGATGGTTACTTATTTTACAGTATTCTTAACAGATCCCATCACCAAAGGTGTTTTTTCTGGTTTTCCTTTTCCAAAACTTTTATTTGCACTTCTTAAGCTACTTTGTCTGAAGTAACTTTAAGTGATAATGGTACTACTAGGCAACAATATTTTTGAAGTTGCAAAAGAAAATGTAAAGTTAGTAATACAATAAAGTAACTTATTAAGTGTGCTAGGATAATCAGAGAAAGTTATTCTAATATTTTTATAAGGGATAATACTGATTAAAAAAAACAACACCCAAAACCAAAACAAAACCATAAATAAAAGCTTTGCAGATTTGTACCATGTATTGACAGACAAAAATAAGTAAGATCAAGATAGGTACCATGACTTTTCTACCTTAAGTAGGGTTATTTAAATGTATCAGTATAATTACTGCTGACCTCTAGTATGATTTTGCTGAGATTAAACAATAACTTTCATTGTTAAGCATCTTATTTTAGGGATGGTTTACTGAAATATAACATTATTTTTGAGGTCACAACAAGTTCAGTTCACATCAAAATGCTTCATAACTTAGTAGGCACACTACCATGGAATTGGTCTGTAGCTAAATAAATAGGTCACTCTATATGTTAAAATGAGAAATTGAACTGAAAACCAACTAATTTAGGAGGTTGCCTACACACAAACAACAAATGACTTGAAACCAAATTCAGATAAATTAGTGAGATGCTTTCTGGAAATAAACAGTAATGAGTAATGCCTAAAACATAGCAGGCATGTTGTAGGTGTGACTTAAAAACAATCTGCGAAAGCAGAAAGGGCCTGTGGGAGGGAGAGTTGCTTTGTGTGTATTATCTAAGAGAACACTCCACAGACTTTTTTTAGTTTTTCTTATTTGCTTCTATAAATATGTGTTTGAAGTTGAGTAGGAGGGCATTAAGCAATCACAATATACACATTGTAGGAAGGAGAGTTGTTGGGCAATTGTAGTAGTATAATCAGATTTACAGCTTCTGGTCTTGGTTTCAGTTGCCACTGACTTGGGCAAGTCCCCTAACTTTTTCTGTTTTTTCACTCCTATTCATCTGTAAAATGGAGGGAGGAGGAAGGATCTTCCACAAAAGCTTCTGTTCCTTGATGCTTTTGCTGTATCTGAACCCATCTTTGTATAAAAATGCTTGTCTTTTTTTTTTTTTTTTTTTTTTTTCTTTTTTAATTTAGAAAACACCTATGAATTTCTTGGGTACAGAGCTTCCCTAGATGATACTTTTTGAGTTGAGACATGCCAAATTTTAATTGTGGCAGTTGTCTATGTTCTGTCATAGCAAAGTTATTTGTCTACTAAAGTAGAGTTAATTGTGGTAATATTACAGCAAAAATGGTAACAAAAATTAACCAGTATAAACAAGGGCCAGACAGTCTCTTTGGGGACATTTTAGGCTTAAAGTATATTTAAAGTGTATTTTAAGTTTGTAGGATATACTGGCTGGTAACCCCTTTAGCATTATATTCTAGGTAAAAGTTACAGGAAAACACAAACCGACTTTCCTCAGTTCAATAATATCCAAAGAACAATGTATCTGAACAGCTTTCTTATCTTGAGATGTGATGTTTTATTACATGGAAACAAAAGCACAAGACCAGCACTGTACTGCTGTTCTTTTTCTTTTAAGTTGGTCCAAAAATAATAAATACAGATTGTCATAGTGACTTTTTTCATGATTTTCTGGTTGCCATGCAGGCATCACTTTCCTGATCCACCTCCGTCCCAGCATTTACAGAATCAAAAGTTACTCCTAAGCCTAAAGTTGGTGGCGTGCCATAAACTATCTACTGGATGAAAAGCAGGTTTACATGGCTTAGAAGCCTCTTTGTCCACTACTGTGGCCCAAATCCAATAGGATAATGTCCCTCTTTTCTAGAGCAATGACACCTCTCTCCTTCATGTGTCCCAATACAACAGCTTCCTGCCTAATATGTGCAGCCTCATTAAAAAGAAAAGGTGTGACTTAACAGGGATGAGAGAAAGACAAGGAAAAATTGACTAATGACTCTGATGCTTTGAACTCATTTGCACTTTCAGAGTGCAATTGATAACGTGCATCGAGACATTCATACTTCAAGTTTGGAAACCTGGAGGTAAAAAAATAAAAGCCCCCCAAACCAGTGGGTTTTTTTTTCTCCATGTGAAAGCAATTTCAGTCCATTTTTCTTAGAAACCTTTTGCTGAAATAAAATGTGGAAATATCAGATATCCCAGATGAAATTCTATCTCAACTTAGATCAAAGGCAGAGGAGGGAGGGTGTCACAGGCATCGATAATGTAATAGTCAATATATGCTACCACAAACAAGCTATAAAAATTTTTCATGACCCTTTTAGAGGAGGTTGTTTAGTGTAGAAGTCTGTCATTGAGATTAAAAAAAATGCATATTGATCTATGGTAATAATTCTGTAGATAAATTAAGTACAAAAGTACATCACTACAAAAGGGTCCTCTGGTCATATATGAATTGTGACTTTTTTTTTCCCCTCTTATTTGGGATAATTTGGAAATAAAGAGCTTACCATAAGGCATGGAAGTTTTTCTATATTTGTGTAGTATGTTTATCTGAAGCTGACAAGTCATTTGCCTTTCAGCCATCCCAGTTTGAACAGTGCATTATCCATTCCTTGCAATCTCTTAAAACTGTGCTGGACTGCAAACCTGGAGAGGCCAGCGTAAGTTTTGTTTGATTTATGTTTTTATTTTCATTCTTTTTATGTAAATTACTAATAGGTTTCAGAACGAGAACTTTTAGGGGCATATAACTTTCCTCTTCATTTTCTTCCATGTACACCCTTTTCACTGCTGCTAGCTTTTAGAATTTTTTGTTTGTGTTTCCTTTGTCAAGGGGCAGATTGGACCTCTATTTAAATCCTTAAAGCTGTTCTTTTGGAAAAAATGCTACTAATGTAATTTTCAGATAGAAGTAGATGTGACTTTATTTACACGAAAAAAAGGAGGGAGGCAACGTTCCTAGGAGTTACCCTTCCCTTAGTGTTGCATCCAGTCTACTTGCAGAACTTGAATTCAGCTTTTTACTTCTTTAAACTTTATTCTAAATCAGGAGTGCTGATTGTCCCCTTCTGCTTAGTTACTTGAGGCTCTGATTGATTGCAATACTGATGTTTGGAAGTTTAACTTTTCCAAAGTCTCTTGGGCTCCTCTGCATGATTATTGTTTCTCTCTCCTCCCTTATTTAATTTTTATGGCTAACTTGTCTAGTTTTTCAATGAAGGTTATTCAAAAGAATCTGCAGTGCATGGTGAATCCTTTTTGTTAGTGTGCAAAGATCTTTGAATGTCCTGGGAGGTTTTGCTGCAGTTCCATTAGCCAACAATTATATGTATCACACATACTAGGTACTACGACTTCTTTCCTTTTAGTGTGTTATCTCCTTATGCTTGTCAAACTGTTTACTGGGACTTGTATTCTCTCTCCCCTTTTTTAGAGTGGGGAAAAATGGAAATTGATCTATGAGAAAACCCTATGTCCCAGCAGCCATTCCTAGAATTGTGTCATCTCTTTAGGGATAGGTTACTCTGGCTTTCCTTGAGGATAAGAACGTGTGAAGCTGTTCTGCTGAATTAATATGCTTGCATCTTCAGGTTTTCCAGCAGCAAAAAACACAGGAGGATGTCTGCCAGCTAAGCATTGGGATCATGCAGGTAACTCGAGCACTTTTAAGTGTGAAATTGTGAACACAAGTCATCAACAAAAATGTGTGCTTTGTACCCTGCCCACCTCCCAAAAGGTAGCTTAAGTTGATGACTCTGTTATTCCTCTGAAACACTCTGGGATGCTGAGAAATGTTTGACTTTAAAAGTATGTAGAACTTACTCGCTGAATCTGATGATATCAAATCCTCAGGGCGTAAGTGACATACTCAAGTATTTTCCTGGTTGTGGCTGTTCAAGATTTTACTGATGATTGAGAGACACTTGCTGAGCTGTTGTCATCTAACATCGATATACTGCAGTAAAAGGAGCAATGCTGATTTTCATCAGCTGAAGATCTTGCTTTTAATTTTTTGTATCAGAAAGTAGCAATATTCTTTGTAATACAATCTGGTATTTTTTTAAAATATATTTGAAATTAGATAATAGCATACGTTAGGCTTTTGAGCCATTTTTACAGTCTTCTCAAATAAGAAATTATGAGCCAAAGCAAAAAATGGATTTTAGTGATGCTTCTGCAATGTTTACTTGGGATCAACTGTTCAGACTGAACATTTGAAAACTATTAAAAACACCTTCTTTGCAAATTAGCAGATTATCACTGCATAATTATAGCCATGCATGATGAAAATCACTTAGCAGGCTTACCTGTGTTTTGCCACAAGTAAACTGTGATGCATATAAAATTGAAAATATGCATTCAAAAGGTGTAGCTAAAATGTTACTGTATTTATGTAAGGTTTAAGACAAAGAAAGGTCGTGATAATGATTGTTCTGCTTCTATTAACTATAGTAAAAGTGAATTTAAGAATTTATTTTTTAGTTCTAGCAGAAGCAGTAGATCTTGCTTTACTATTTCTTAGGTCTTTATAGACTGTTTGGAACAACTGAGCACGAAACCTGATGGTGACATAGATACAGCACAGTAAGTACAATAACTAGGGCCTAGGTGTTGTATTCTGAAACTGTGGGTGCAAGTCTCAAATTCCAGTCGTGGTGTGGTTTTATCCTCTGGTATTTCATATTTCTTGTGAATACTTTTGCCTCTGGTTAGTGATGCTTTGGATATAAGAGCAGATAGTTTTTATGCCAAGCAATCGAATGACATCATGTAATAAACATTGTACAAGATAATGAATATGGTATTACTTATACCATTTTTATTCAGTGACAGGAGTAGTGTACTATAGAAGCAGGTACGTTGGTTTTGACATGACCTTCCATGGAATGAGTTGTCCTTGTCAATAAGTAACATCTAGTCATGGAGAAACAGCCCCTGCCTTCCTTTTCTTCCCTTCTATTTTGACTGGTTCCATTTGTATTTCTGCTAAATTCCTGAAAGTTTGTTCAATAATTGCTTGTGAGCCGCTTATTTTAGAGACCAAAGCAAGTCAGAATAGCCTGAGTTTCCAAGAGTACCAATCACTACTTTGTGAAAAGCCAGAGACTTGACAAATATTGGTACCTGCAACATGCATTAGAAAAAGGCAAATTAACTGGGTTCCTAATGCCACTCTTGGTTTTTTCTTTTTCTTTTCTCTTTTTTTTTTTTTTTCTTTTTGAATGACTGTTGGCTGGATAGGCGTAAAAATGTAATGGAATCTCTGGCAAACCAGAGAAATTGTAGAAAATTAAAATGCTTTAAGAAGGAAAAGTCTGTAGCTAGAATAGTACTGTCTGTCCACAAAGCTTTGTGGACAGGCTTTGTGGACATCCTAGCAGCCCAGGTTACTCAGATTTTCTTTATTATCTAGTGTGAGGGGCTTGAAACAAGATTCCAATCTTCTGTTCCCATTGTTCATTTGAATCCACTATGTATCAGATAATCAAAAGCTACTCACTTTTTAAACAATATTCCTAGTCTTTCAGTTGATGTTTCATCTCCAGATTTGTTTGGAAGCATTCATGAAGACTCGAGTCTTTCTTCAGTAAGTTTGGCTTCTGTATCTAAAAGCTAATGTGAAACTTAATATTTCTCAAAGTTACAGGAATGTGGTCTTTTTTTAAGTGTCTCAGTTTTTTGTTTTCCTTTTTTAGAAAGCAATTCTGTATTCTAGAGACATTTTCTAGATACATATGCATATAAGAAAACACAAGGATATAAGGCTTTGAATGTAAGGCTCTTTTTAAAAACACTGTTTGTTTATGATATCTTAGTATATCATCTTAAGGTAACTAATGAAGACATTTTTGAAACCAGGTCCTCCTCAGAAACTCAAATGGCATCATTGAAATCAGTGAAAATAGCACTGGTGTTGAGGCAGCTGACGACTTGAGTTTTGATTTATCACCTTGTTTTAAATTATGAGAATTGGTCTGATTGTTAGTTACTTCTTAAAACCTATAGAGACATAGATATTCAGTAATGTTATTTTAAAAAAAAATAATTTACTGACAGTAAGTATTGATTATTTGTTTGGCTTGTTTGCATTTTGGTTTTAGGGAATTAGAAAAAAGTTTTTTAATATTCTTGACGGTTTGATGTTGGTTAATGTACTTTCTTCTAGTCCAGTGTCTGATGAAAAAATGTATGTTTCCTGCAAGAAACTTAGTGAGAACCTCTTGTGAAGTTAATATTGCTTAGTACAGGTTTTCCATGTTGTCAGAAGCCTAGCTTTGCCTTATTTACAAGAGCAATAAGCATTCCTGCTGCAATAAAGAATCACAGATTGTCAAATGAGGCCAACTTTCTGAATTTGCAGACTATAACAATTAGTTCTTTATATCATTTTATTCTTGCAACACATAGATTTTGATATTGTTGACAAAGTATCTTCTTGTGGCTGTGACTTCCTCCCATATGTCATAGGTATGAATGTTTAAATAAAACAGAAATCAACAATTTTAGACAATGTTTGGTTTCCGTGGTATCATTAATTTTTTTTCTAAATCACAGAACACTTTATCTTCTCTTTACCAATTGAGTAACGAGAACAGAGAAAGTGAGTGACCAGAGTAAGATTTGTCACTGTCTTTTTAAAATTCTCATTTTTTGAATAGTCTGATTATAATTTAAAGTAGTAGGCAACTGCGCATCTCAATACTAATCATCATATTACTGGAATACAAAACTATCAGGAGTTCTTCTGGATCTGAAAACCTACACCATTTTTAATCAGATCTGCACTATTATGATCACTTCATTGACAAATAATTTTATTCTCAAAATATTTGCTGGTACTGATTTTGAACTTCCATCTGAGAGAAAAAAATGTTTTCTCATTGGGAGAAGGAGAGGGGAAGAGGAAAGACCAAATGTATTTAAATAGTAGTTCTGTCTTGTTTGGGCTTTTTGTCTCTTTGCAAACTACGCCTTGTTGCACTAAGGTCAGGGAAAGGCAATTCTGGTATCTCAACTCCAGAATGTATTTGACCTTCTTATAATTAAACATGTCATTGAAGAACAGAGAGGAATTTTAACCACCTAGAGTTTTTTCAAATTAACTGCTGAAATTATATTATGTACTGCTGAACCTTCTAGTGTTTTAGAATGGGTGAGTGTTTTAGTTCAGTACCTCTTTTGCTTCCCTTGTTTTAGCCAGCTTCATGTGAAAGTGAAGATGATCTTAATTTAATTTTATGATGGTCATAATTCTTAGCATATTTTTTGAAACAAAGTAAAAGCCAGAAACAGCTTCCTGGAAAGTTGTCCAAACCTAATTTTTGTAAAGTAGTCTTAACCATGGTTCTGTATTAGTCACAGCTGTTCCAGTCAATGCTCCAGATCCTATAAAAGAAAACATACATATTCCATCATCATACCTGATACTCACTCAATTCTTGGTAGTTTATTGACAAAAATATTTGTCGACTCCACTTTATTTATCAGTGTGTTTATCACACACAGAGTCAATAAAATACTATAGATTTACAGTACTGATCATGCTGATACTTCTTTTTTCTAACTATTATACTCTTTTTTTCTCTTAAAAATCAATTTTTAGGAACAGAGGCTTTTAATTGCACTCAGTAACTGCCGTTATCTGGAACGTCATACCTTCCTAAATATAGCTGAACATTTTGAGAAGCATGGCTTTCAAGGTGTTGAAAAAATAACACAAGTAAGTGAGAGCACTGGAATGAAGTATCATTGCTTGAAGGAAACAGTTTTATTTGTTTTACTGTAGAAATTAAGTGTAAACGTTCAGATGGCCAAAAGGACTCTTGGCTGAGCCTTCTACAAATGAGTGGGAATCCAAGCACCACTTGGACACAACAACAACAACAACAATGATGTGGTTGTATGTGTTCCTATCAGGCTTAAGTAGCTGGTAGAGAAAATGTGACCTCTTATTCAGGACTTGTGTTCAATGCCAAAGCTTATCAGATTTCTTAGTAAAGCTGTTTAATGTCACTGTTTTCTTAATGCAGAGAATAAAAGATCGTTATCTCACAAATATACTTGATAAATTATTTTGTCTGGCAATCTGCATTACTGATAGCTGTTGTTCATAAACTAGTTCAGGTTTTTTTGTTGTGTTTTGTTTGGTTTTGGTTTGTTGTTTTTTTTGTTGGGTTTGGTTTTTTTTTTTTCAAAGAACGAAAATGTCAAAGTGGGCGGCAGTAGCTGTCTCATTTTCCTGCCTTTTTGTAAAGATTAATCATTTTTTTATGAGAAATGTTGTGACTTAATCCTGAGGACCATAAAGCTAGTTTATTTCCAGAAACATTTGTTGGTTGGAAGTAAAATGTTATCTTTTCCAGTACAGCGTACAATATTTCACTCGAACTGATGTTTCTACTATGTAGTACATCCTTAGTCCCATTCTGCCTGAATGTTTGAATTTCTGTGGCTGAAGTGATTTTGAATAGCATTTAAAATGGGGTTGATATGATTTGTATGTTTAGTATAGTATACAAAATTGCTCTGGATATTGCTGCTTTTTGCTACCGAGACAACTGAGAGTTGAGCTATGTGCAGGTAGTGTTGTCTATATAAGCAAATAAGGCATCTGTTACATGTGTAGTCAATGCTCTGTCTTGTACAGTCATATCAAAGTATTGCAATTAAAAGTCTGGTAGGTTTATAAATGACAAAATTCAAATGTTGAAGTCTCAGATTAATTTCAAATCTGTGTTAATCGTTTGAAAGCACTGACTGGTGCAGTGCTGCATATATGGGACACGTCAATCAGTAATGCTAGCTGGAAGGATTGGGATAATTAGAGGGCAATTTTTGAACCCTTCATTAATTTTAAGAGAGGCTAGAAGCTCACAGAGGTGTAGAGGGATTGGTTGATTATATCAGTTTTTCTGTCACCTAAACTTCAGTAAGTTTCTTAGTTTCATTATTAGATAAGAAATTTGCAATAAAGCATTGACAAAATTTTAGAAAAATAGAATTTGTTTTTATCTGAGAAGACTGAAGCAAAACTGTACTTTTAAATTCTGTTAGCTTCATACATTGAATTTTAAAGTGAATTTTGTAGTGTATATTGGTAAAAACTGTCTGGTTGATTTTTTTATTTTTTTTTTTAAAGTTGCCTTTGTTAGGGAAGTCATTATTAGCTAATATTTTGAAAATATAGAAATCATAAAATGGTAACCAAGAAAATTTCCTTACATTCTCCATGTTTGTTATTTCCATATTCTTCTTAGTGTGCCAAATACAGAGTTACATAAAATGGCCAAACTTTACACTCTTCTTTAGCACATGCCATCTTGGCACATACTTAAGGTACTCACCAGTAATTCTTTTAAGTGCTTCTCTGTGGAGATTCTTTAAGTCAGCTATTTATCATCAGTTTAGTCAATTAGCAAGTGGGGGGGGTGGTGGTGGTGGAATTATGTATCCCATAACATTCATGCTAGCTTATCGATGAAGCTTCTGAATACAATTGTTTCCACAGTTCTGATACTTAGGTAAGGCAGAGGGGTTACTCAAATTGGCCTTAATACAGAACTTGAAGACTGTAGTTACAGGGAAGTTCACAGCAGAAAGATAGCAATGAGAGAATTGCATGTTTTTATGAGTATTTACCCCACTTAAGAGTCAGGAAAATTAATATACACAATGGACATATATTGCATTTCATTCCCCTGTCTTGGGCTCAAAATAACATTCAAATGATTTGTTCATTCTTTCTTGTAATCTTTTCACCAGCTGATACAAGGTTAGTCACCAGTATCTTATTTGTGCATTGAACTTGAAACAAGTTGAAGAGGACTTGCATGAAAGAAAAAACCTGTACTGAATGTGCAGATGATCTTTCGTAGTGAGCGACTGGAGAAGTGAAAGGTGGAATTACTTAATTCGAAAACATTCTGTTAAGCACCACTGAAGCAGTCGTGTCACAGATTCTTTGAATGGGTGCATGTTTGCAGGGACGTAACAGCTGGCACTTGTACTTTATTTTTCCCACTAGCTCAAACCTAAATAGGAATAGTTATTATACAAAAATCTCCGTATTTAAGGATGGAAATTATTATGGGCATATTTTAAAGTATTGACAAAATTCAGTTGTTTACATGGTGCAAGATTAAGACCTCCTGACATGCAGGAAAAAAAATTAAATCATGCCGTTGGACAATTACGGAGTGATCTGTCTGCTTTGGTGTTCCTTGGACTTTTCCCAAAAATGTCTGTTGCGGAGCACAATAAGGGAAAAAAAAAAAGATACTGGGTGGGATGGATAGATAATATTGGAAGTTCTTAGTTTTTATATATGTAATTATGAACTGAAATGTGTGAGTAATTGCTACTCTTTACCGAACATTAAAGACGACATGAGGTAAATTTTTTGGGTATGTGATTTAAGTCTTGTAATTAATGACTATTTATTATGTTCTTTCTCTTTTTTGGTTTTTGTTTTTTTGTTTTGTTTTTTAGGTTAGTATGGAATCCTTGAAAGAGCTGGATCAAAGACTGTTTGAAATGTACATTGAATTCAAGGCAGATCCGATAGTTGGGTCATTAGAACCTGGCATTTACGCAGGATATTTTGATTGGAAAGATTGTCTTGTTCCAGCAGGTAAATATCTGCTTATCAAACTCTGAAATTATTTTAACAGTGATTGATAGGAGCTAAAATATACTGTACAATTAGAAACTTTTTTTCTGGTCTGTGTTTTTAACTTTTGACATGTTCTTATTATAAGTTCTCTCTCACAGATTTTACTTAATTCCTAAATCATTTTTCAAATACCCCCAAATGATTAAAGCAGCTTTTATCATTGATAATCTCTTTAATACTTGTTTTTTGTGATTATTTTGCTTCATTGCTTATATATAATAGAGAGAATTATAAAAGACATCTTTGCTATTTTCTTATGAAATTCATTGAGATTGTTTGGGATTTTTTCCAGAGAATCTGGCTACTTTTGTAATAGACGTAATTACAGTTTTGAAAAGGTAAAATTATGAGAAAATGTATGCTATAACAGCAGTTCAGCAAAGAATGTTAAACCCTTGAAGAAGGGCAGGTATAAGGTATTTAGAATGATTGAGATGTTAGTCATTATTTAGGTGCTTTAAGAGCCTCTGTTTTAAGGAAGTATGATATAAATGAGTCTCTTTAAGTGGTGAATACTGTGCACATCTTAACATTTAGGTCCTTTTGAACTAGGTCATAATTTGTCAGATCTAAATCACTTACATGAATGCCTGGTTAATATCAAGTAGAAATTGGTTGCAGTAACATAGTGCATGGCATTTTGAAGGTGATCGTGTATTAATTTTTGGTAAAACAACGGTTGGAATGACAATTTGTGCTTTCTCACTTTGGTTGTTTCGTAGAGTCGTATATGGCAAACTAGTAGAAATGTTGTGGTACTTTAAAATTTGGTAGGGAGGTAATTACAAGAAGCACACTTATCTGTGAATCAAGAGCTGCAGTGCTTGCTCACTGGGTCTTAAAAACAAAAAGATCTTAAGGCTTATTACTTTAGAAAAAGTCTCTCTTCTCTCTTTTGTTACTACTTTTGTGTTCAGAATGTATCGTCTAATACAGTTTATAGCAGAAATAACTTCAATTTTAATCTTGCACGTTCAGATTTATATCTGAATAATACATAACTTGTCATCATGTTTGAATTATGTTTTTGCTTCGCATGTTTGTATTCCCACCAGCTAACAAAGAGAAGGAAATTGTTGTCAGCTTTCTATGTGCTCATCTCTTGATCTAGTGTGTTGGGATCTATTTAGTAGACTCTCATTGCCTTTAGGATTATTCTGTAGTATTTTTTTGTTTAAAAGGAATATTGAATTTCTATTAGATGTGTGCCTTAGTGTGCTTGTTGTCCAGTTTATTGTTGGTTTTATGTATCTTCTCTGCAACTTTTTGGCAAAAATCAAAGTGAAGATGGTGAACATTAGAGACTCTTCTTCAGGGTTACATATCATAGTGTTGGCCAAGAGGTGCCAATTTGAAGTAGTAAAAAAGTTGTTTGGTTTCTGTTGGGGTTTTTTTGGTGTTGGTTTTGTTTTGTTTTTAATCCCCAAGCTAAACATGTTAAGGAGGGACATATAGTCACTTCTTCCATGCTTCTCCACCTTGATGAACTATCTTTCTGATGGATAAATTCTGTCAAATGTACCCTATTGACTATTGGTATAAAAGAGTGACTTTGCATACCTTCTGTTTGTCTGCTTATAACAATGGTTAGTTGGCCCTGAAAATATTTGGGGCTGTGAAGATAAAATTAGTAAGTGACTGGGAAAGCCTACCTCCTGGAGGAAGTAGATAAACTTCATTATTGAAAAGGACTGGAAAAAAAAAAAAATAAAACACCTCTTCGTGGGACATCTGAGAATCTGACCATTTCCAGTATTCAATAAAAAAAAATAAAAAAACCTCACGTGGCGGGCATATAATTGCTTTATTTTTTTCCAGTAAACTAGTATTCACAAACAACTTTAAATCATAGAATTGTAGAATGGTTTGGGTTGGAAGGGACCTCAAAGATCATCTAGGTCCAACCCCCCTGACATGGGCAGAGACACCCTCCGCTAGAGCAGGTTGCCCAAAGCCCCATCCAACCTGGCCTTGAACACTGCCAGGGAGGGGGNACCCCTGAGGAACACCACTTGTCGCTGTTCTCCACTTGGACATTGAGCCATTTGACCTCAACTCTTTGAGTGCGACCATCCACCCAATTGCTAATCCACCAAGTGGTCCATCTGTCAAATCCATGTCTCTCCAATTCAGAGACAAGGATGTCCTGCAGGACAGTGTCAAATGCTTTGCACAAGCCCAGCCAGATGATGTCTGTCGCTCTTCCCTTGTCCACCAATGCTGTAACCCCATCATAGAAGGCCACCAAATTGGTTACGCACAATTTGCCGTTAGTGAAGCCATGTTGGCCGTCAACAATCACCTTCTTATTTTCTATGTGCCTGAGCGTAGTTTCCAGGAGGATCTGCTCCATGATCTTGCCAGGCACAGAGGTGAGACTGACCAGCCTAGAGTTCCCCGGGTCTTCCTTTTTTCCCTTCTAAAAAATGAGGGTTATGCTTCCCCTTTTCCAGTCAGCGGGAAGTTCACCAGACTACCATGGCTTCTCAAATACGATGGAGAGTGGCCTGGCCACTTCATCTGCCAGTTCTGTCAGGACCCATGGATGCCTCTCATCAGGTCCCATGGACTTGTGCTCCTTCAGATTCCTTAGATGGTCTTGAATCTGATTGTCTCCTACAGTGGTCATTTCTTCATTCTCCCAGTCCCTGCCTTTGCCTTCTGTGACTTGGGTGGTGGTGGCTCAAGCACTTGCCAGTGAAGACTGAGGCAAAGAAGTCATTGAGTATCTCAGCCTTCTGCATATCCTGGGTAACCGGGTCTCCTGTTTCCTTCTGGAGAGGGCCCACATTTTCCCTACTCTTCCTTTTATCTCTTTTGTGGTATTGTACAACAAGATTATATTTGAAAAATACACTCATGTAATCTAAAAGATGCCATTAGTACTGCAGTAGACATACTTTCTTTTCATTTTCCTCTTGGAAAAATCCAAAACAAACAATGCTCTACTTTACAGTTCATGTCCAAGTACAGCATGAGAATTACCTACTTTATTAAACTATAATAGCATATAGATGACTGGGAGCAGGTTACACTGAGTCAAACATACAGTTCACTCAAAGATCAACACAATGATTTGTTGAGGAAAAAAATTACTTGTAGAAGTTACTATCTGTTCCATCAGTAGTCTTTGTGACTGCAAAATTTAAAGACTTGATTTGAGTAATTTGCCTGGTTAAGACTTGTAGCCTTAATTTTAAAGAAGAAAAAACGTTGATGGCATTGGCAAGGTAAAACATTTAGGCCTCAGTTGTGTTCCTCAGTGGTGCTATCACTGATGTGTAGCCTTACATAATCAACGTTACTCAGTGTTCCTTAGTGGATACAACTATGCCCAATTGCCAAGATGTAATAGTTTGGCCTGAAGCTTGCTGGGGGGTGGGGTGGGGTGGTTTATATATACAGTGTTTCTGCATTAGCTTTGAAATAGTGCTAGTGATAGTAAACAGGCAATTTTTGACAAGAACAGGTCTTTTTTTGAAAGAAAAGAAGAGAGCAAAGACATCATTTGCCCATATTTAAAAGATAAGGTAAAAGGTAAATAATTTTCCTGATACAGTCTGCAACTTTCTCGCATTCCATCTGGTGATTGAAAATTTGACCAGAGTGGAGGCATATTGATGCTACTGATATATCTTTTGCAAAGGGCATTTTGGAAGAATGTGAGTGTGGAAATACTCAGGAATCGGTTAGAAATAATATTGAGAGTTTTTTGATGATGAATTTCCTGTGTTGCTAGTCCAGCCCAGAGCTTCGAGACTGCAACTCTTGAATAATTGTACTGGTCAAGCAGTAGCAAGTATTCCTTTCTTGATGCTCCCCCTGCTGTTATGGAGCAGAATGAAGAAGCTGGAAAGCTGAACAAAATGCAGAGAGCACTTGATCTGGACTATTGGGAAGATAGTGCTTTTGGGTAGATGGAATTGTTCATGGGGAGGATACCAATGCTGACAGAAAATAAGGTAACTGCAAGGGAGGGAGCAGACTGGAACAGGAAGCTTGTGATGAAGACTGGTATCAAGCAAGGAGTGAAGGTGGAACAAAGGGGATGAACAAGGTAGAAACATATGTTAGGGTGGGATTTAGAAATGGAATTAACACAGAAATGGATTGAAAGAAATTATACAAACAGGAGACAGACCTGAAGTGCAAATAAAAGGGCAGAGAAGTCTGATACTCACTAGATCAGTGAGTTTACCAGAAGCTGCAGTGTAATTGAAGAAATCCCCTCAATCTTGCACTTTTGTCCTCTAGGGATGACAGCCTATTAATGTTACTGATCACTGTCTTTGCATAGCTGGCAGAAGTTATGCATATATTACTATATACTTATAGTAATGCTACAGGCGATGCTACATTCTATATATAGGCAGTACCACTGAGAAACACAACAATGGCCTAAATGTTTTGCCTCACCAATGCCATCAACGTTGTTTATTTTTTAGAATCAAGGCTACAAAAGTCAAGGTCTACAACATCAGCCAAATGACTCAAATCCGTATAAATCTACTGTACAGAAGTTACATGTATGTATTGCCAATTCTGTTGTTGAGCTGTATAGACCAATGCAGTAGGAGAATTTTCTCATTTCTATTCTGGTTTTTTGTTAGCTTTCTTTCAGTCAGTCAGTAAAAATTATGTACAGGAAAAAATATACAAAGACAAGTATCATTCAATCTTTAAATAATAACATTTTTACCCACATGGGTGCACTTGACTGGCTTCATGCAATGGAGGCTGCTTTAGAGATAAAACTGGGTTTTGTATTCAGTGGAGCTGTTAGAGGCAAAAATCTATCCTCAGATGTTACAGATTTTGAGAAGCGAGTGAAGCATAATCTGGGAGGGGAAGAAAAGTGGAGGCAGGATTCTGTCCCTGCTGCTGCAGGATTTTCTATGTCATATTAATACTCAAGTGTTTTCATCTATATCTTTAAAGTGCCTGCTTGGACTCCTGTCAGTTTGAACACTCATGTTTAATTTGACTACCTCAAGTCTTGTAGTATGTAGAATATTCAGAAAAATCTTATCCAAAAACCTTGACAATCTATTTATCATTGGCAACCTCGGGGTCATCTGTAAGTACTGGCAACAATACTTCCTTGCATCATATAATTCATGGGGAAATAGAAAGGAAAAGAGAAGAACTGTAATAAATGAACAGTTCTGAAGAAGAAATTGGAATGAAATTAAGAAGCCTGTCTTTTGAGCAAGCTTTGAAAAATACATAATGCTAAAGTTTTGTACCATGTTTCTATCAGTGTGGAGAAAGCATATGCCTTTCTCACTTAGGCAATTGTTCTGTAATTATCAGATATTTTCTTATATTTAAAACTATAACAAAAACCATATGTACAAGAAGGGCAAATTGTTTGCATGGGGAAAATTTTAATTTAGCCTATGTGCTAAAACTTTTATTACTTTGTTTTTCAACATACATGCTCTTTTCAATATGAAAGTTCTGAATGTCAGAAAGAACTGGGACACAATGTAATTATGTTTGCCCCTTTATTTTGATCTAAGGTGTGACTGCTGGTGTTAGAAGGCAGTATGATTACCGTAATTAGTTTTATTGTTAATAAATAACTTTC
Organism: Aramus guarauna; assembly: GCA_013400195.1. NCBI lineage: Eukaryota > Metazoa > Chordata > Aves > Gruiformes > Aramidae > Aramus > Aramus guarauna. Next base: position 36,913 of record VXBL01008352.1, on the reverse strand, counting down.
ATTTAAATTTTCATTTTAATTTCAATGTTGACTTCTGAGTCTTTACAGCAAAGATTTCAATTTTAACATGCAGCAACAATTAAATCTAATTTGATTCTTTTTTCTTTGAAAAGTTCTACAGTATTAGCAGAATGAAAACAGATTAAAGGGATAATAAGAAACAATGTTACTCAGTTGCTGAGTATGTTTTTAGATTTTTTTTTTTGTGTGTGTGTGTGTACACCGGTCAGCTAGTTCAGTGTACAAGGTTTTTTTTGTTCGTGTTCATTCTCCTCTCGGTAGTAAGTTGTGTTTTATTGTATTTTTTAAAAATTCTGGTTTAAATGCATATATTTTTTCTTGGTCACCTGACAAATAAAATTAGGCTCTATGATCTTTTCTGGATTCCAAACCTATATTCTTTTGGAGGGTTAACAAGGTGGTTGTGTTACTCTAAATTTGAATGGAAAAGATATCTGTGTATTGAAGTTTGTGCAGTACAAGCAAAAGTAGTTGTGTGGAGGCATTCAATCTTTTAGATTATTAATGTGAGCTTTTGTATGCAAAAGTCAAATTCTTTTTAATAATGTGGCAAGTTTAATTATATTTTATTTGTTTAGATATGCAACAACTACATAAATTTGAGTCTACTAAGTGTGGAATTGTTTACCACAAAAAAAATGGTTGTTCATTTATTTTTCTGAGGAATTCAGATAGGTGATCTCTCTTCATAAATTATTTTTGAAATGCTGGCTGATATGCAGTCTAGCCAACATTCATTCAAAGTTCACAGCATACAGAGTTGCAGAGGCTAGTCTAACAATCTTTTTAAAATGGGTGTCTTCTGTGTTTCATTGTTATCAGATATTGGAGTTGGTTTTTCGTAGTGTTTAAAATTTCACATTGCATTGAAAGTTTCAAGTGATTTCGCACTTTCAGTTGAAAGTTGATTGTGTTTTTTAGATATTCATTCTGTACTTGGCATAAACTGAATATAGTAGAGTTAAATCTGAATTTCTTATCTGGCATGTTAAGGAAACACTATTTGAAACATTTCAAGTATGTCAAATGCCACTCTTACAGGAAAAGATTAAGTGTGTCAGATCTGCTAAACCATATTTTATATACTTGTCACATCTCTTATCTGTTGTCTAATTTAAAAATCTAATAAAAAACTTCTAATGGCAATAGCCTGATGAAAAGGTACTCAACAGTTAAAAATGAAATATCAAAAGGCCTATTTAATTTGTAGTTACACAGCGACATACTTGTCAACCCTAACTTTTCTTCTTTTGTTTAATTTGGGGCACCAGCACCCTGCTTACATGAAAGATGACAAGTGCATTTACATCTTAAAAAACACTTGGATATAGTAGATTTTTTTTTTTTTTTTTTTTTTAGAGTAGGCAATTACTTTGTGACTGAAATGTGCAAAATAGTTTGGTTTGAAATCTCTGTAACCCTTTAGATTTCTTTGAACACTTCAAATGGATGGCTTCAGAATTATCTTACTAGATGGTAGATGACTTTGAACTCCAATAGATCTCAAACTATTGATGATCTGTGTTTAGGAATTATCTGTCTTTTAATGCTTTAGTAAGGTGAAATTCTGCTATTTTGATGCAGGGAATATAACGTGCCAGTTAGTCTTTGTATGTGAGCAGGAAGAAAACAATGATGCTTTTGAAGTTCTATTGCATATAAGAAATAAATGCCATAATATTAAAAAGGGGGGGGGGGGGG
>VXBL01008352.1:0-34650 GCA_013400195.1 Aramus guarauna | reverse complement strand
GATTGGGGGGGGGAAGTCAGGGAGGAGACCACATGTACACAGGGTTGCACAAAAGGGAATCAACACTTGAAGAAATAGCTGTCTATCTGTGCTGGAGTGTTGCGCCTTTGTGGAGAAACCTTTTGGAACACCAGAGTGTTCTTATACACGGTAGTCTTTAAGTACTTCAGTTAAAATAGGCTATTTCTCATTCAAACCATCTGCGTTTGCAACATATGTTGGTAAATTGATATTTTATTAGGATGAGCTGAATTCAAAATCTTTAAGTGACCTGTTCAGCCAGGAAGTATGATAATCCATGTGTTGCATGACTGTAGTTCTTGTATTTGGTTTACTACACGTAACTCTTCACAGAGTAGAATAATGTACTAAAATTTTGAAGTCAGGGGTTATCATATTGCAGCATTTGATTTCATTTTGAAAAAAAAAAAATAATTTGCTGCTTGAAATATAAGCACAAATTTCATTGCATGTTTCAAAATACCTTCATTTGTGTAGCTTCATTTTAACCTCAGATTTTTCTTCAATTTCACTTTCAGACATTCAGGTTTCATTACATTTCTCACTTCTGACAACAGTGAGATTTCTTTTACATATTACAATGGTGCTCGAAATATAAGTGTTAAAGATCATTCTAGGTGGTGAAATGGAACGGACATTGTGCTTTCTCTGTCTTTGGGAACTGTTGCAAGAGATGAGAACAGGAGAAGAAACTGTTTCTCCGACTTCCTGTAGTTTCTGCTGGCAGGTTATCTTTAATTTCTGACTATTCTAGAAACCTCAGTAGAAACTATCCTGGAGAGACATTGCATTTTCCAGGTCACTGTCTGCCACGTATTGCATTGCACTTGTTTGTAGACTCTATTTAGATATCTCCTTGTGCTTCCACACACTTCTTGCATGCCAGATTTTCAGCTGCTAATTTTGAATCTAGTTTCTTGTTGGCTGGTCTCAGCAGACTCTAGGCTTCACATGTGCAAGCACGCAGTAGAAATTCATCTGTAACTTAACCATTTTATTTCTTATGTTTCCTCTTGCTTTGCACATGTCTGCCTTCACACCCAGTTCTGCTTTTTAGTGTTTTCTGCTATTAAGCCTACCAGTTGCTTACTAGACTGTCACCCATATCTCTCCCAGCTTCTCTTTGGCTTTACCTGTCAAATCCCTTCCTGCAATATCACGTGGCATTTCTGTCTATGCTTTGCTACAGACTATTAAGCTCCAGAAACATTTTATCTTTCATTAAAAGTTGGAAAACCTGAATTCTTCTCAAATTGCAAAATTAAGTGATCAGCATTTGTAAGCTGCCTATTTAACTCAGAATGTATTTTGAAAAGGGAAAAATTGGGGGGGGGGTGGTATGGAATCTTTCTTGTCTGAAAATTTTGAAGACCTAAGACAGGCTTCATTTATATTACTTGAGGGGTGGGAAGAGCATGAGCGCAAAAGCTTTGTATCTCTAAAAGAAGTCTTGATGTAATTCCTTGGTCAAACTGTATCCTAGTCATCTTGTAGCTTGAGAATTGTGTCTATTCACATACCCTTTCTATCTGATGGTATTAAAAGTCACTCCAATTACTTATGATGATAGGAATCGCAACTCCAGAGGATTTACTTATCAGCAGTGTCTGACAACTCAGGAGTCTCTTTGGTTGTCTAGCCAGTTGTAGGAAGTTGTATTATACTTGTCTCCAGTTTGGCATTTCAAAGGCCAGTTTGATCTTTACCTGGGCAACTTGTCATCAGTTCGGTGTTTTGTAGTTCACACAGTGTTAATTTGCAGTCCGTCTCTGAGTAGACATGTCTTAATGTCAACAACCTTCTTTTTGTTGCAAGGAAACCTAAATATCTTTTTAGACCCCCAAGCATACTCTTCAAAAAATACTTAAGCTATTTTAATATTATTTAATATTTTTATGACTATATTTGATAGCATCTGATCTCTGCATTGCTCAAAGCTGAAGACTAATCAGGGATTGGAATCAATAATAATACATAGAGGAGAAAGGGCAAACATAATTTTTTTTTTTTGTCTTCCAGCACCCCTTATTACATGCATGAATGAGGGGATAGCCACGCAGGTTTGGTACTGCCTCAACCCCTTCAATAAAACATAAGTAGTAATAAATCATGTCATCAGCAGAATGATACTCAATGATCTAACTTGTTGGCATAGGGAATGCTTTCATGTTTACTTTGCATTTGAAAGGCACAAATGCTATCTTGATGTTTACTGTTTGGTTTACTGATTACTTGGTGTACCCCAATGTTACTGGAATGAGGCAGGAAACAGTTTTGGAGTGCTGGCATGTTGGGTTTACAGGTTGGGTAAGTGAGTAGGGATGGGTGGAAGGGTGGGAGAGGAAGAACCCGATGATGCTTCAGATGGACTTGGGAACCAGAACTGAAGACCAGGGAGGTGAGGAAGGTACAATAAGGTCATAGTATAAATAGCCAAAAGCTTAGAACTCCAAATCAATTGTAATTGATTACTAGCCAAAAAAAAAGTTAAAACCTTGGTTACGAATGAGGTGTTTGAGTGAGCTCAGTGTTAGACTGCTCCTTCAATTGTTACCCTTAGAAACTAGGTTTTTATTAACTTGGTAATGCTCAAAGTAGTTTCTGCGGCAATCTTTAAGAAACTGAGGTGTAATGAAACAAGTGGAGTGCAGAAAGTGAGTCACATGAAGGGTAAAATTAACTGTAGTCCCAAACTGTGGTGCTGGGTCTGTCTCAGACTCCTGAGTTAAGCTTTTTAGCTTGGGCTTATTCTGTTCCTACAAAGATTTATTTCCACAGGTGTGTTCACTGTAGATGCTGCAATGTTTCTCACGTAATATCCAGTTGGGTAGGCTTTGCTGCTGAAAGATCTTGGGACTGCTCTCTTCTTGCACCCCAGAACTGTTCTAAAGTCCCTTTGACAATCTCTAGCTAGGTCCCAAAGGCATTCCTCCTTGAGCTGCTGGTGCATGGCTGTCAATTAGTGTATGGGTCTTGGCCTTCTTTATTGGCAGAACTAATTTTTTACTGCACAGCATTTATCTGCTGACAGATTCAATGTTCTCTCAGGGTTATCTCTTCTTTTATTTTATATTTAAATGTATTTGCTTGCTTGGAACAGTTGCCTTTTTCAACGTATGGTAATGCATACAATTATATTTCCTGCTTTGAGGGGGGGCGGGGGGCAAAAGCCTTGATGGCAGTAGTAAACCCCATGGTCAGTTCACATTCTTGGCTACAGTTTGAAATGTTGCATAAGGGGTTTGTGGTCAAGCATAAAGCCAATACTGAATTCAAGATGAAATAGGAGTAATGAAAACTATTATTTTCTAATCCCTGAATCTGTGCAGTAGTTTAGCATGTCATAGTTATTAACATTTTAAATACACTGATGAAAATACAGTGTCCAAGATGGACCTTGCCACTGGGCAGCTAAACTAGCAGAGTGGGAAAATAGCTGTCTACTCAATGCTTCAGTAACGCTTTCTGCCCAGGGGTGTGTGCGTGTTTGTAAGTTGAAAATTTTAGTGTAACAAAAAGTCTCAGTTTTCTATAGAAAATTTCTATATGAAATTCAGCCTGGAGCATATACTCTCTGTAGCCAAGTTATCAAGCCCTTGAACTCTTACCTTTTAAGTGGGAAAATATGATAGACTTCTAACAGTACAGCAGATCCATTGTAGTAAAATGCATTTCATTAGCTTAAAATTTCTTTACACAACGAATAGCAATTTAAATTTAATGAAACACTTAAACTTTATTGAAGTGTGGATGAAATTATAGTGCTGGACTTGTTCAGCGGTTGAAGTAATTCAAAATTATTAAAATCCTTTACTTTGAACTGTGAAAAATCTTAAGCTTTCCAGTTATTGTGGGTCAGTCCTGAGTCCAGATAGCTTCCAAATGTTAATTTTGGACTTGAACAGTTTTTAAGGATCTATTGTTCAGGTCATGCAAAGACATTCTTCATTTCAAATCCATGCCCTTTTCAAAATGCTGTAGGGATTCAGTGAAACTTGGAAGTGAAAAAACTATGAAATAGTAACATTGGAATCCAGTACAAGTTCTCACCTTCACTCTAATAAATAGGATAAATGTATGCTCTCACTGAATACTGTATGTGCCCTGCATTTTTTATCTTTTGTTTTTGTTTGTTTTTTGGGTTTTTTTTTTTTATTTTTCCTAGCAGAGTAGAGGGCAGTAAGGGTGGGAGGAGGGAGTTTGATTTGGGGTTTGGGGAGTTTTTGTTTGGTTGAGTTTTTTTTTATTGCAGTAACATCTCTAGAAGCTGCTATGGTCTGGTTCCAACTCACTGTTTATTTAAACAGATAAATAAAACTCTACATGAAATTCATGGGGTTTGTCATAAATCTAAGGTATACTCGTATGACTAATTATTACTGATTTGCTGATCTACCTGCATTTGACTGCAGTACACAATGCAGTTTTAAATATGTACATTGGTAGAGGTAAGGACTGGCTGAAAGTCAAAATGATGACTACCTCATCAAGGTCATCGCATATTACCAAGTCTGAAAAATAAATTAGATTTTACCATAGAACTAAAATTTGGTGAAATGAAGCAGAGCACCACCTCCTACGTCTTCTAAAGAATCCACCACATCTGTAACCAAGGTCCCTTTCTTTGGTCAGATCTTTCCCACGACTTGATATTTCCACCGTGCCTACAAAATACTGCTACCTATAGCTGTTTGCTTGTAAGCTAATACCCTGGCTTTGATGTAGTTGCCAACTTTCTGAATTTAGCTACTAAAGACAGATAAAAATTCCATGTATCCACAAATGATACACAAAGCAATTTGGAAGAAAGTGAAAATATTAAAAGCCAGTCCTGTGGTTTCTTTCAGTGTGGTGACTGACTGCTTGCATTTGTTAAGAACATTCACAGACCTTTGCAGTATCAGATTCCAAAAGTATTGGGCTTTTTATATTATATCTGTGCCACATCTTTGAAAAAGTCATTTTGGCCTGCTTGTTACCATTGTACTTCTGATACAATTCAAGAAATAGCAACTTTTTTAAAAAAAAAGTAATTATAAAAATCATTAATTGTACTAACAACTATAGTGTAAAAGATAGGAAAAATGTGTATCTTACTGCTGCTAGTAATTTTTTTTACTTAAAGCACCACCTTTAAAGTTTGTTTCTTTAAAAAAAAAAAACCAACAAAAAAACTCTTCTAAAAAGTCCATACTCTATTTCCTTTTACCACATTTCCCTTCTCTTTTACTTAACAAGTGTATTGTCTTAACTCCCTGTAATAAACACAGGATGTGTTTTACTGATGGCTACGGGTTTTTTTCTGTAGGTTGAAGGTTAGAGAGACGCAGGGCATAACTGGACACAAAAATAATTAGTGTCTGTACTGTTGCAAATACTTTATTTGTGAGATTGGTCTCTCTTGGATCGGTTGGCTTCAGTTTTCTCATTTTTCATAATAATAATATTTGAGTGACAACCGAAGTAAATTCATAAACATAGTATATCTCTAAGCCCATTCTTCGTTTATGAAATTGCTGTCATTTTGCGTATGACAGGCTATTATTACAATACCAGTGACTTCAGGAATTATGAGAATAACACACAGTTTCCTGAGCGAGTCTGTGTTTTGAAAGGTTTTAATAATTTTAGGTTTTATAAAATCATGAAAGGACACCTTCAGGGTGCCTTAAAAATGATGTGTTTGAAAGAAATAAATGAATATTCTTGCAGACTATGCTTGGTTTGTGTTAATGAAAGGAAATATTGCTTGAAATTTTTGGATTCAACTGTTCTCAGTTTTGATAGAGATGTTGATTTTTAGTATACCTTACAATTAAAGAAGTGACTTGCTTTTCCCATTGAATTGGTCATTCTGTATCTTTATAGTGCATATAGCTACCCTCTTTTATGTGCAAAACACATCTTTTTAAATTGACGCTTCTTGCCATTATATAAATCCTCCTGTATTGGGGTATCTGGGGGAAGCATGAAGAGGGTAGTCTGTATTGCAGACTCTGACACCCCCCACCCCCAATGCCCAGTCCACCACTGGATGTGTGACTGGGCATTATTAATCTGCACACCTGTAAAGCGAGAGATGTGTCTGGGGTTGGCAAGGACCAACAAATATGATGAGTTACCATGCTCAGGCTTTTGGAAGTCTCTGTCAAGATTATGAAGGGGTACAATTGGTTTCTTTTTTTCTATGTGGCTCACTTGTGAAGAATTTGGAAAACGGTTTAGGTAAAAGACAAACAGGCTACAGTACTGGAAATGATATGAGTACCAGCTTTCAGAAGAATGTAGATATTAGTTTTACAAGATGATAATACTCTAGTATGTCCATCACCCACCAGCTGCTCTGTTCCACAGTTTTTCTATTTTTCTGAAATCTGAAAAAAACCCAAACAAACAAAAAAACCAAGAAGAGCTTTTAAGTAACAGAGCAGTTTCTTGGTCAGGGTGCTCTAAATTTATTTCATGAGAAAACTGGTGATTCAGATGGCTTTTTGAAAATATGTCTAATATATATAAAATATACATACTAAGCAATCTGTCCCCTCTTACATGCAACATTGTGTCTTGTCTCAGTGTTTCTCTTGCTTACACACATTGGAAAGTTAAGAATGTATTGTGGCCAGAAAACAGCAATTAAGTTCCCGCTCTGCCAAATATCCTGGATATACACAGAAGGATCTCAATCCTGCCTTACAAAGTGCTAGAACCGGTGGGAACCTAGTCATAACAGGGACGTGTGCCCTATTGATTTTTCAACATCTTACATGCAAGTTATTAACACTCTCTGCTTTATCAAAAGAAAATCCTTCAGCATTAAAATTTTTCTTAGTGGAAATCTAGTGATAATAGAACTTGTATACATAATGCTATGACTATTATATGCTGAAAATGGTGGGGGGCAGAAGACGGGGAGAGATTTTGTTAAAAATTTAGGAAACTTTCCTAGGTCAGAATGAAGCAGTGTTTGCTTAGAAAGCCGTCCTACAGCTAATGGATTGCTGGTAAAAAAACGTTCAGGTAGTACTGAAGCATGCTTAGATGTATTTGTTTTCAAGTCAAGATGGAGGGTTTGTTATATCTAAGAATCTTGCACATAAATTTCATTCGGCAGAACCTGTTTTTCCCACTCAGGGAGAACAATGGTTTTGTTTTGCGTAGTATATATTGTGTTGTCATCAGGTGAAATGTCTTTTCTCATAGTGCAATTTCTTTTTTAATCTACCTCAAATCAGATAGTTTAAATATCTGATAGTTGTGATTTTTTGATACTGTTAGGTTTCCCCTAAGTCAGACATATAAAGCCACTTAAATTCAATCCAAAAAAGAGTCAACAGCCCCAACATTATTAATGCTGCAGTGGAAATGGGGAGACTGGGGTTTTTTTAAGTGCTGCTAAATCTGTAGGGCCACACACTGTTGGCTGTGAAGTGTTTGTATTCTGTCTCAAGTTTGTGTTCACCAGTTGCAGCCACACATTGATGAGGCAACTGTGCACGTAGAGCACCATTTAGTGGCTGTAACTGTGCCAGACACTGTTGTTAATACTTAAGTGACAGTTTTTTCTGTGGGTTGTATATCTCAGGTACTGGGCTCAGCCAAGGGTTGTTGATGCATTTGTTTACAAGTAGTGATTTGGGTGAGCTGATACCTGTGTACGCTTAGATGAAGAGGTATGGATGGCCATAAGATCCGAAGTAGGTGTTGGGGTTTTTTACACTGGTATGTGGGCCTTTGGTTTAGAAGGTTTGGATTTTTTTTTTTTTTTCCCTTTTGCCATTTACATTCTTGTTACCAGATGAACAGGTTGAAATTTGGCTTATTCTGCAATAATTCAAGTAATTTGAGTCTTCATGGTTCAGTTCTCAGTACAGTATGCAACATCCTTTGCTCATGACCTTCAGGTCTGGGGTTGGTAAAAGGCCCTTTATACTTTCTCTTACTGTATTTGATGGAAGAAATGAAAGTAAATTCTTCTCTTAACAAAACTCTCCTGATAAAATACATACATATCAAGTTGGCCTTCAGCTACACCTGCACATCTTTTAAGTATTAGATGCTAGCAAACATCTCTTCTTCGCAAGTGAAGCACTATTTGGCTTCACATTTCCTTTTGTAGTCTTTGGCCTTTACAGGTTTTGCTCCTTATCTTCTTAATGGTAAAGCAGATTATATTCTGTCCCAAGAAGCAGTGGATTTTAATGTGCGTGGTAAGGATCAGAAAGTAGCAAGTATTGTTTGGATTGCAAACTGCTTCAGCTGTCCCTCAGATCCTTCTGGCAGGTTTGGTGGAGTAGCAGGAAATTCAGAACAGCCTCAGCAGCTTCTTTTTAAAAGACATCTTAGTTTGTACTGTGCCCAAGGGCACAGAATCAGTATTACTCTCTGTTGATGTTCTCCTCTTGTAGACTGAAGTTCATGCATAGACAAAGGTATTAATCACAGTATTGGCAGTCTTTAGAGCTCTTGCTACTCCAAGCTAGCTGAAACACAGAAACTTTCAGGTTCTTCGAACATCGTCACATAATTTCTATTGCTTGAATTAAAATAGTTCAAAAACTACAAGTAACGCAAGTCTTGAAAGCCTGTCACAGCTGAAAATAAGAACAAGGCAACTAATTCAAAGATGTAGCACTCTGGCATTCAGATCTCAAAATATTTAGCTAGGTTCTGACTCTCACTGATCAGGTTCTGTCCTCCCTTGCTTCAGAACTGCGCTTTGTAAAAGCACTTTCCTGGATTGATTACTGGTAATTTCTTCATTAAATTTCAATTATTGATAGCTATTTTTTAGGTTGCTATTAGTTCTTACGACTTTTTCTCTGATTCCTAAGGCGCTGTATATTTATAATTACTATGAGCTATGCAGAGAAGAATTTCAAGGAAACATTAATCAGATTCACAGTTTAATTAGTATGGAGCTAGTAAGAACAATAGATTTATCAAAACATTTTCAGTTTTACCAAGACCGACCTGCTAATAAGCTATTTATAGTGTGCCTGTATCTATTTTTGTCAGTAGTCTAAGGACTGACTTAGGACAAATGGGTTAAAAAAACAGGAAATGTGGTTAAATAAGTGGGTAATCTCTCCAGAGAGTTTCCAGTTTGCCTACACATTCGCATTTTCTTCTGAATGTACTCTCAAAACAACACTACAGTACCTTGAAATCCATCTCCGTTTAAAGGAGGGAATGTTTCCAGCAATAGCAGGAAGTGGCCTAGAGAAAAATTTTACATTCTTAGTTAAATTCAAATGAGGTTCTGGAGTCACTGTCTGTAAGTGGGTTTTTTTCTGCTTTAATAACAGTGGAGCAGTTGTATGACATTTCAGTTGGTTCAGGTGTATGATGTGAACCCATAAAAGTCAGTCAACACTGTAATTGTATCTTTGTTTCCAGATTGGTTTTAAATAATTGTTTTCTTCCAATTTTACCCTTTCTTTTACGTGGGCCTATATTTATTTGCTAATATACTATGCACGTGGTTTTTTTGAAATATATATAAACGTGTTTGGAGGTAGTAAAAATAATATTATTAATCAAACTGCATAAATCTTACTGCGAAGTAAGGAATTTACTGAACAAGATGACGTCCATTTAATTCTCTGAGAGGAAGCGTCCATCTTTCTTTGGGCAAAGCAGAAGCAATAACTAAATGAGAGCCTTTCTTTGCGTTACTCATTATTTGGTTTTTGACAGCTACTAATTACTAGCTTTTCTAAAACCAACTTGAAAATTATTTGTGAGTCAAAATGAGGAGAGAATATAATAAATAAAGTAGCTTAAGTGGTGGTAAAGGTTAAGATGGAGCTCTTCTATTTTTAGAGCTACTGCCAGATATAAGCGTTGTGCTTTTAGCATCCTAGCTTTCTAAAAATGTTTTTGTCCAGGGCAAACAACAAAGTGTGTTTCAAAGTATGATAGCAAATATGTTTTTAGTAATTAGAAAGAAACAAAAAGGCTTGTCTAGCTACCTCAATTTAGAAAACAGGCCCCTGGTGTAGTACTGGTATTTGAAGCTGACTTCCTATCAACCACATTTGAAGGTGGAAACCTGTGTGCTGTTGTAACAACTAGAGGTGAGGTGCTGCTAGGTCCAGGGGGAAATTCCAAGCTACATCTCTACTTTTTTTTTTTTAATATCTTTTTAAACATCTGCAAGGTGTCATGTCAGATTTTATCACTGTGTGGGTGGGGGCACTTCAGTAAAATAGCATGACATACTCACGTACCAGTGCTGCAGATCATGAAAGGCTCGTGTCTGCAAACAAGTTAGGTTTCTGTCTGTTCCACGGTTAAGAGTCTATCTTGAGGGGTATAGACTTCTTGGAAATTAAACCACGATGTCTCTAAATAAGATATTGCATTCGTTATAGTAATTGCAAATAGTAGCTAACCTTTACAATTATTTTCCAGAAACAATAATAATAATTTAGGGTATTTTCTAATGAGGCAAATACAGTTTGTTGTTCTAGAAACATACAAGTTTTTAATTCATAATGGAATCTTAATTATTTCAGTTAATTCCTATGTTTGAAATAAACAAACTATTGGTCACATTAAATTTTGCCTGATTATAAATGTTAGATTTCTACATAGTTTTGGGGGACACCACCTTGATTCAAATGCATTTCATGTAGCCTCAGGCATGCTCTTGGTCCTCATAGGTAGCAGATGCCACCCTCTTCTTTTATGTCATCCTGGGCACTTAATTCTAAAATACAACTTGCTTGTATGTTTTTTTTTTCCTCAAATCCAAGTTAAGTGCTCTGAAAGAGTCAGCAAATAAATTTATTCAAAATAGCTTCATAATACCAACATAATGTAAAACAATTTTTGCTATAACGTACTTCATAGTTCTGTAGCTTGAGTCTCTGAAATACTTTACATGTAAAGTATAATATAAATCATGTTTATTTGGAAGGCTGCATACTAAAAATAAAAGTACTTTGTTCATTTTAATTTTCAATTCTCATTTGTGCTGCCTCTTATTCATTTCTTGGGATGTTAGTTGATAGATCTTCGTCATGCTCTAGGAGGTGTTAGTCATCCATAAGTATGGGAAACCTAGAGCTATTCGGTAGATCTCTTAAATCAAAATTTGTGTACCAAGGCATATCTGCACAGATATCTTTTATTTATTTATTTATTTATTTATTTATTTATTTATTTATTTATTTTTGTAGCAACTTCTGCATGAGACAGTGCTGACTACTCTGCTGACCTGCTGCAACCTCAGACAATGTTTCACTTTTTAGTGCCTCTTCCCCTCCCACCCATTTGTCTCACCTGTTTGTATTTTTAGTTTTCAAAAAGAGATTACTTGATTTTAGTCGGAAGTTATGGGTTAGGTTAGATTGAAAAGTGAAATTCTGTGGTGTGTGTCGGGCAGTCGGGCAGCTTGGTTTGTCAGGAGGCATCCATCAAACCTTGAAACCCCCGAGCAGGCTGCGTGGGGCAGGACGGTGCTCACTTGGTGTATTGCATAGCACGGTCTGCCTTTCCAAGAGCTGCAGCAATACAAATAATAAGCTGCTCTCCCACAGGGTATCCTGCTAGCCCATAGTGCTGCTTTTGTAACGTGAGTTTCGTGGAGGAAAAACTGTCCTGACCACACTGGAGATCGTGCTAGAGTAACGGTAGTTAAAGCAGTTTTTTAACAACTGCTGTTGCTTCTTCAGCTGCAATGCAGCCAGAACCTAGAGGAAATTTAACAGTTAAAATCAGACTGTTTAAAGAAGTTACATGGCTTTGTGGATACCATTCATTAGTTTCCTTTTTAATGTGCGCTACACAGCACTGATTAACGACTTGCAGTAGATGTGTGCAGGGTTTTTTTCCAGCAGGTTCACATAGCAGATTAAAAACCTTCGAGAAGAGCTGCAGGAGCTTAACTGACATACAGTTCAAAACACTTTGTGACTTGCTGTAAAGTTTGGTGCCATATATCTGAAGCTTGGAGATGAACATTTCCAATATCAATTCAGTTAAATCTGGCAATAGGGCATAATGTAACTGAAAAGAATATATATCAAATAATTTAAAAAGCAGGTGCCTTCCTTAGAACAGACCAGTTGAAATCTTTTTTTTTTTTTTTCTTTCCATTTTTCCTCCTCTAAATTTACTATCAGTATAGCAAATGAAACATCCAGGAACAGTCAAGTATCAGTGCTGTGCAGCTAGGTATGAAAAATATTAATCTCTTTAGATCACCAAATTCTCTTTGTTGTTATTTTTGAGGAAAGTTTTTATCAAGAAGTAATCAGGCAAAAAAAAGTTTTCAGACTGATTGACTGTTACTGGCATAACTCACCAAACAGAACAATAAATTGTAAAAATATTGCATGCAAATGGATGGGTTTAAGATTTGAAATTTCAGACTCCCAGGCATCAGTTTTTCTAGCTCTACCAAGTCATGTTCAAGCCTCAAGGCCAACAAATTTAGTGCTCTCTTTTCAGAGGCACTAAGAAACATTGCTACCACCAGCAGCAGTTGCTTGCCTATGCGAGTACTGACCTCCTACAGAGGCCAGAATGCTCTCTGTTCTTTCCTGAATTGGTGGCTCTGTGCCTACCCAAGACTCATTTCAGCATCAGTCCCTCAGAGCTTAGGTTTCTAATAAGCCAGTCAACTCAGTCTGGAAACAGGACTGGTAGCTTGGTCGATGTATAAAGAACCATTCATTCCTCTTTGTTGAATCCTTCTCTTTCTTTGCTTTTCAAAAAAAAATCCAGAATTGAGTGACAGCTATCAAAGTATAGAAATTCCTAGGGATGGCTTTTCTAAATCCTCCACAGAAAAGCAGCAGCTTTTAATATTCCTGCCTGATTTTTATTTGACTGTGAATTTGCCTTGGAATTTTTTTTTCTTTTGACCCTTCTCGTTCTTGTGTCTGATGCGGTTTACTGCCAATGAGCAGAGGTACCTGCTGACACCACCTACTTTTTCTAAACATTTATGTGCTTTTATCCTCCCTTCTTCCTTTTTGCACAACAGGCAAGCTGAAAGGCTTGTTCAGTGAGAGGAAGTGGCTAAGTTAGCTTTCCAGTTGTCCATCTCAAGCAAGGTTCCAATCTCACAAGAGTTAAAGTATGTCAAACCCAAGTTGCCTGGGTTAAAATTTCCCGTGTACTTCAGTTGTCCTAGCTGAACTTCAGTTCATTCTTTGAACTCTTGAGTCTGCAGAAGACGTACCAATATTTGACAGTCATATCCTTTCTCTCTCTATCAAGTTACTCTAGAAGGACTGGGAACATTTGAAGACCTATGTTGGCTTCTGGCACAGAAAAAGCATCCTGACAAGTTCAGTTTTACTGTATGTGCAACTGTTGCTCTATTTGTGCATGCAAGTTTTTGTAGCCTCTTTGTGTCTTAAAATTACGCATATGGTACTGCAGTTCCAGCTTTTGCATGCTTATTCACTCACTTTGGAGGTTTCGTAGTAGAACGCTGTCATCTAAGTACTTGGGGGAAACATAGCTCTCAGAACTAGGTGTGGGACAACTGGTAGCGCTACGCCATCTGAAGATCTCCTGAATGACTCCTGCATTGGCAAGCTAGAAGTGTGGTTTCTGTTACTCCTCAGAACCACAAATCTCTTTCCCTTCTGCTTTTCCCATAGTTCACACAGTCATCCTTGCTACAGCTTTACGGTATTGTTAAAATTGCTTGTAGTTGTAGACTTTCTGACAAATTTAATTTGTTCAAAAAAAAAAAAAGAAAAAAAGAATAGGTGATGTAAACTGGAGATTAAATTTAGTGGATCATCTTGTTAGATGTTTCACCAGTAAAAAGTACAATGGGGGGCCCAAAATTGGAAGGCACTATTTTAAAGTTTCTGTCAGCCTTTGTGATAGTTGATGGCTGAAACTGTCCTTCATCTTTATGTCTTAAGTCTTCCCATCCATTTTGCTTTAGCGTAGTACTGGGGCTTTGTTAGTGGCAGCTAGAATTCCAGCAAGTAGAATCTTCGGTGTTAAGAATAGAGTGGGAGTGGAATGCATTTATGCTGTAACAGAATAATAACATTTTCCTGAGAGAAACTGCAAGGGCTTGTTGAGACTTTCTTTAACACATTTCTGTCAGAAGCTATGGAAAGGCATTGTATTTGTGCTTCAATATGCTAAATAAGAGGTATTTGAGACTTAAGAATGTTATGTTTCATTTGATTAGCCTAATAGTTGCAACCTACAGTTATATGGTGCATTAGCTTTCAGTGCTGTATAATAGGACTGGCAGCATGGTGTTCCAAAAACTGTAATTGCGTAGGCTGTTGAACAGTCGTAGAGAAAGCTGCACAAAAATTCTATTCTAGACAGAATTTTTTCGCTTTTAAATGAATTTCACAACAAATTCACAGTTGGATGCCAGTGCTTGTATTTCCAGTGAATCATACTCCAGAAAAGTAATACTTTGCTTCAACAAAGCCTGCTACAAACAGTGCAGTGATATAAATCAGAAAGTGGATATTTTTTAATTGTAATTTTTCAAAATATAGTACAGTTATTAACTGTGCCTGCAGGTCCTGACATTTAGATATGTTTGCCTTTGTCTCCACATGCAAAAATGAAAATCCTTCACAAATAAGACAAAGAAGGGCTGAGGGGAAATACCCTTTTTGCTAATGCTCTATTCACGATGGGAAACTGACTCCCTGACAGCAATAGTTGTCACAACGCCTCATATTTAATAGCATAGTCAGAGCAAATGTGTTACCTTTGATTTCCAGGCTAAGTTTACTGACGGTCAATTCATTTATACCTTTCTTTCTTGTGGCCGTGTTGTTCTCCAGCTTAGCTAGTTCTCCCTTCTCTCCCCATCTGGTTCCACTTACTGGCATTTTCAGAGTGTAATTGCATCTTCTTTCCATCTTTGGCTTGTTTAGCTTACCAAGACAAGGTCTTTTAGACTGTTAGATGCTGCAATTAAGGCAACTACAGTTTCATATACACGAACTATCTCTAAACTGCATAGCTTTGCACAATTGGTGCTGAATTATCTGCTCTTAAATTTCAAAACCTGTCTAAGAAACTGAGGAAATACTTGAGCTTGTGCTGAGCCCCCTGATCCTGCAGTCATAGCAGAACTGGACCTAAGTATTTCTTACAATCCCAGTAGCACTAATCTCCTTTAAGCTCTCAGTTCACCCATTTCTCCTTGTACACAGTACAAGGGTGCAAGATAAAATATGTCTGTTTATGCCCTTTCACTGAGGTTTAAGTTAACAGTTTTATTGTACAGCTGGGATAGGCTAGCAATGTGGAATACTCAGCTGCTTCATTTTTACCATAAGTTCCATCTCAATTCCATTTAGTCAATTCATTGTGAATTCTTCAGTTCGAAGACGTGCATGGCCATTTTATATCTCAGCTGTGCACCACCAGACAATGGTATTTAACACCTTGCACTAACGTTGCTGCCATTAGTATTTTATGCTTGTAGAAATTAATGGCACCTGGTTACGGTAACTCAGTGACTGACTCTTAAGGAAATGTGTTATGGAAGCTTTCCAAAGAGGTGGTTGATAGGCAACTTTTACTAGTACAGTCAAAAGTTGTTTAATTTGGGTGCTCTCAGCAGCAGCAGACAAAATTAGCAGCTCCTGTTGTGAGCCAAGTTGCAGGAACACATGAGAAGCAGCAGCACGCTACCTCAGGGGCTTAGGTGGGATGGGTGGGAAATGAAAATTCTTCCTTGGAACCGCATCACCCTCTTACACAACCCACCTGCTTCAGTCTGTATACATTCCAGCTTTTCACTTGCCTCCTTGATAACACTTCTTCCCAGGTCTCCTCTCTGCAGGACACACACCTGCCCTCTCTGACATAGCAGCCCCCTCTCTGTCCTTCCACTATGGCTCCCCAGCTGTACCAGGGTTTGAGTTTGAGAACTACCACTTGAGGCAAAGAAATGCTGCTTAGTTCACGGGTGAAATCTTGACTGACTAATGAACATGCTCTGGTGGTGTTCAGGTCTTCATAGGGAAGGGAGACCATCAAAGTCTTAATCTTGTGCGGCACTTGTGCAAAGTAAAAACACAGTTTCCACGTGAAAGATCCTACTGTCACAAAACAGGGATGGTAAGCAACCAAAAACTGAATACTGCATAGGTTTGCAGACCAAAATCAACACTTTGCACCCTGAGGTTAACTGAAAACCAGCTCCCAAATTCACTCTGTACCTCCTGATGCAATTTGCAAACCATCGGTGCGTGGTCTAGTTGTGTTTGCTTGTGGGACGTGATAGAAATTTTGTCCTCTCTCATATGAAGCCTGCAGAGGATTTAAACTGGGGCAGAGTGCAGTATAAGAAGGGAAACAGTAGAAGAGGAAAAAGGAAGGGGGTGTTGTATTTCCACA
The DNA here is from genome assembly GCA_013400195.1 of Aramus guarauna. Taxonomy (NCBI): domain Eukaryota; kingdom Metazoa; phylum Chordata; class Aves; order Gruiformes; family Aramidae; genus Aramus; species Aramus guarauna. The sequence goes on along the minus strand of VXBL01008352.1, from coordinate 18,273 downwards.
TATACCTGTGATCTTTTGGTGTGGTTGAAGTACTGGTGTGTAGCATTCTTGCTTTGTTTTGCAGGTTACAGGGGAGGAAAAGAAAAAATCAGTTTCATGAAATTTCTGATACTGCTGTAGTCTTCCCACCCTTCTTCCTTGTTGCAAAAAATCACTAAGATAACAAGAAATTATAAGCTTGCAGCCTAGTGTGCTATGCTGTTTGACTTGTTCTCAGTTTAGTTTAAATGGAAAGAGTGACTGAGATTTTTTTCAAGGAAAATAATAAAGATAGCAAGAAAAGGCATTAGAGATGTTTTGGAATGCGTGGGGAAAGGCTTGTATTTTTCTTTACCTTTTTCACTTATTTGCATCTCTTCCAGAGCGGAAATAGAACATTCCTTCAAAACAGGTCTTGATTCTTTTGTATCTTCAGAAACAAAACTGCTTTTAGTGGGAGCAGTAAAATCTTCTTTGATGCGTGCCTCTTCGTAACGAGCTTTTGAAACAGAGGCTGTCTTGATACACGGGCCTGGGTGCAGAGCTCAGCTACCTCCTGTTTGCACACTGGAACAAGAGTCACCCTTCAACATCTGTCCCTCCACTTTTCCCCAAGTACCCTCGCTTCCAACAGGAGACCCGTGATGCCCTCCAGAAGCACCCTCCGATCTAAACTCCAGGCTGCATCATGTTGCACAGTGTAGACGCAGGCGATGAAAGTGTTCGTACCTCACTCAAGGGGGGATCCTGTTATCCTTTCGTCCTACTACATTTTTAAAATGTTTGTCTGTAATTACCTAATTAAAAAAGAACAAGTGTCTCCTTTTTAGATCTTGAGGCGAGTTGTGGGATCAGTGGTTAAAAAAAATGAGCACAACTGAGATGGCAGTTGTGAAACGCTACTCTGTTCTCCAGTAGAATAACTCATTTTGATGTTGGGTAACTCCTTTTAAGCTATTTTTCATAGCAGGATTAAGTTGCTGCATCAGTGTTATCTGAGGAAAGGTGGAGCAAGTAAGATGAACTGATTAAAGGTTCGCTTTGTAATTTTTATAACAGCAGCCTTAATCACACCACGATCTCCGAGCTGTGTGGTCTCACTAGTCTTTGTCCACAATTCTGATCTTTTACTGTCGATTGAATATACTGAAGGGAGTGATAGGGTCATTGCGTTTCCTCTGATTCATGCTAGAGTAATTGAAATCAGAAGTTAAGGTCATGTGGGTCAGTAACCCTCTTTCATTACTTTGTGTTGCACTTCCAACATGTATGCATACTTTAATGAGTTAAATGTTTTCTAACTTGCCTTTGCCTACAAAGTGGAGTACCCAGAAAAGCAAATGGGACAATTTTAGATTTTTACCTATTTTAGATCTTAGACAGTGGGAGTCCAGGTCTGGAAAGTTACTCCAGAATTACAGCAGCATAGGGGACTAAGAGGCTGTCCTAACTAAAGCATACCCTGCTGGATTGTCCTTCTGTTTAGAATTTCTTTTTTAATATAAATTGACAAGCATTTCATATACTTAGTAAATGAAATGCTTATTTGACTTCTGCACCCTCCCCAAGAGGAAATTTCTACTAAGGCATGACATCTCCTCTAAACTCTCATGAGTAATATCTTCTGAACCACTTTCAGAGAAACAAGAGTCTTTGCTATTTCTATCTATAATAATAATTTAGAGCCAGAGAAGCTGATAAAGTAGTAAAATCTTTTGAAGGCTGTTATGCAAACAAAACCCCCTGGGTTCTCTGTTTCTTTAGAATTTATCAAGCTGTAGTGCATGTTCTGTGCCATGGTATGTGTAATCTAGCAAGACATTCAGAATTTAGTTTTTAATAACGCTAGATTTTTATTAAATTGCAAAGTTGGTGAAATTGGGTTGCCAGAGAAGAACACTGAAACAGGAACCTGCTGGCTTTTTTAACCTATTGCTGTAAGGAAATGTGCCTTTCTCCATTTGATTTGAAAAAGGAAATAGACTGGTGGTGTGGCTATGGAACTTTCTCTTTCTGCCTCTGGTTGCAAAAGTGCTAGTGAAAGACAAGTACAGTATTGAACAGTAGAATATTATGGCTTTGTTAAGACAACAGAATGAAAGTAATTAATTGTCCTGTTTGTTTTGTTTCAGGTGTCAGAAACTATTTGAAAGAAGCATTAGTGAATATCATTGCTGTGCATGCAGAGGTGAGAAAAACTTCAGATTGTTTCATGCTTACATTCATACGAATAATTTCAGTGTACTTTGCATGGTAAATCCTGGCTTTCATCACCCCTGAAAATTGTACCTCTGTTGAAGTGTCTTCATTAGAGATGTAAGTGCTTTGCGTTAGGTTTAGCCAACCAAGTACGCAACTGCTAACTTTTTTTTTTCAGGGCAGGAGGAGATGAACAGTTCCTGTTTATCCTCAGTAACACTCCATTACACCTTTTTGTTTCCGTTATCTGATAAAGAGGAAAGCTAAAGTCTAAAGCTCAATTCTTCCCTTTTCATGCAGATTAAATATATATAGAGAGAGATATATAGATAGCTGTGATGCTCACTTTCTCAGATTAACTTTATTTTCCACAACTTATGAAAATGAGCTAGTGCTTCGCTTTGGAAGAAATGTTCAACATATGCTACTTGGAGCAAAAAGGCAATATATGTCATTCTTGTACATAGGATAAAAAGTGAAAACATAAAACCAGAAAGTTTTATAGTCTCTGTACAGCACAGATGATGTTTGAAATACTGTGGTAGGTAATGGCTTATGATAGGGAGTGCATATTAAAATGAAAATATTATAATAATATGCTTGCAAAGCTGAAGTGATTTGGCCTTTTCTGATAATATGTAGGAATTTTCTATAGTCCTTTAAATTACAGCCTCTGTTCTACATAGTGCTTCCTTCTAATCATCAAGAGTGTTACCAGATTACTATTGCTCCTGCTACAAGCATTGATAGTAATATCACTCTTTCCTTTTGAAATACCACAAGTATAGCTGCTCTGTCTTTTCCATCTACTTAAAATCTGATGAGATTCACTTGAGGTTTTTGTTTATTTTATTCCCTCTTAAATTACAAAGATTCATATAAATTGAAATATTTTCAGAAACTTTAAATATCACTTGCAATATTTTTTATTCAATTTCAGTATTTATTTATAGCACTTTTCACAGAAGCATTGCTGACTTTACCAAATGCTTCTGAATGAGTGAATAAGTAAAATATATACCAAAAATATGTACCAACATGTAATTAATTTTTAATGTTGATTTTCAGTGTAGTGGAAATTAATGAAAATGAGAGGTTTTGCTTTAAAAAAGTCGAAGGCATTTGTGACTTGTTGAGCTAGTCCTGTAAACATCCATACTCGTTAAATTACCACAGCAGAAAGGTGCACTCCCTTGCTGACTTCATTGAGACCGATACTGATTTTGGCCCAAATAGCATTGCCTCATAGATTTCTAGATGTGAAATATTACAGAAATATGAAAAAGTGTGTCAAGATGAAACTCCAATTTCCACTGTTTTCTGGTGAAATTCTGTAAGCTGGGTCAGATTTAAGTTTAGTTAGCAAGGCTGCAAGTTTCTGTAGTTTGAAACAGCAAAAATTAACCATCAGCTGAACAGCGAGCATGGACTGAAGTAGAAAGAAAATTGTTTCTCTGCTTTTGAATTCAAATTTAACTGAAATCAAAATAAGGGTTTCTTATTGCAAATTTGTGATGATTCACCATTGCTGAGAATTTTTTTTTTTCCTGGATTCTGTATAGTAACTTCAAGAGTGCTCGTTGTGGGCACAAATATTCTCTTCTCAGTAGAAGATTTTTGGGCGTGTTCCTAGTATGTTTGTGTTGAATTGCTCAGCAATATTTGCTGCTGAATAAGATGACCCCGTCCCAAATCGTTACTGGGTGGTTTTTTTAATTACCATACAGCTAAGTATGTCACTAACTTAGCTTTTGTGGGTCAAAACAGTTAAAACAGGATGCGTGTTTGAATTAGCAATGGTAACAGCTGATAGCTGACATATGTGGTCAGTGTACTTAGCCTGTGGTGCAGACCTGCCTTTTGGAATGGTCAGCTTTATGGGATGCCTGATACATAATTCATTACTTAAATTACTGAAAACTGTGTAGGAATCTTGCATTTCCTCCTCTCCCTGCCCCAATTTGCTTTTACACACGAGTATGAATATCTTCTGTCAATTACTACATTTCCTTGTCAGACATGAGACCTAAACTTCACAGCAAGCAAAGGTATTCTAGCAAAAAATTATTCCACTACTTAAATTTTTTAGATCATTTTAAAGCAGAAGTCAGAGGGGGGAAGTGTTTAAAAACTCTGCAGTAGTTTTTCCTCCTTCTACCACTGCAGTCACATTATCGTCAGTTCCTTGTGTCGTCATCTCCCCCAGTCCTGTGCAGTTCTAGTGTGGATTTATCATCACCTTTAAGTCTTGACACAAGTTTGGTCTGTTTAACCTAGAATCTCACTTCCTCCTATATTCCAACCTTTTGGCTTGCATTTTCCCCAATTCCGAGTAGAAAAATCATACCTTTTTTTTTTTTTTTAATTCACCAACAATTTCTCGCTTCCTTAAAGCTCCCTTTAAGGAAGATTGGTTTCTTCATGCTTTCCTTCAGGCATAAATCTAATGTTTAATTTTGTGTTGCTATTGTGTTGCGGTTTGCTATTCTGAACTTCAACCGGAGGATCCAAGTACCACTTTAAAAAGTTATACAAATAAGCAGCTAAAAAGATGGTCTTGATGCATGGAAGAACAAGTGAGGTGTAGTGGTTTTGCCAGGGAACTAATAAATGGCAGCAGTGAAAGAATCGAAATGAAAATCTATTACGCTACCATATTCTCAAACGCTTTCAACGGCTTATCTCTTCCATAGTGCATAAAGACACTAGCCATTTGACAGTGGTCAGGTGTAAAGGATTCTAGAAGAAATAGCAAAATATGTGGGTGAAAAGTGGCTGAATATGTAATTGGGTCAGTCACACAACCCTACATTAAAAGTTCTATCTACAAAACAGCGGTCTATGTATGACCACCTAGCTGCTGCAGCCATCGGTTGAGAGCACGTATTTTGAGGTCTAGCTGGTTTTAGGTATTGCAAGAAAGTTGTCGTTATCACATACCATATAGCTAACGTTGCCATTAACAGAGGTGATTGCTCAAAGCGCAGGGCAAGGATCAAAAGAAATCCTTCATATTCCAGTTGCTTTTGAAAATTTTTTTTGTCCATTGATAAAAATGAAGCGGTCCTTTCAATCAAAGTGTTTAATGCTTTTTACTGAAATGTTACTGTAGAAAATACTTCTTTTAATACAGCTATCGTGCTCATGATTCTTCTTTCATAAAAATCAGGTGTTTACCATTTCCAAAGACTTAGTTCCTCGGGTAATGTCAAGGGTTGTAGAAGCAGTCTCTGAAGAACTGAGTCGACTGATGCAGTGTGTTTCATCCTTCAGCAAAAATGGAGCTTTACAGGTACCTGAACACTTTGTACTGTCAAGCATCTGAATCGAGAAAACTGAGAATAACAGAGAGAGGTATAATCTGTGTGTTTGTCGGACTTATTATAGCAGTGAAAGCAAGGAGTTAAAAAGAGTTAGTACACACCCCATTTCAGATTTATGGCTGAATACCCTTTGGGATACTGATTCCTGGGTTTTATTATGTTTTAGTGTTGTCTTTGTGTCTGAGTGCATAAAAAGTTACCTATATCCTATGAGCTAAAAAGCACCATGATGGTACCTGTTTCAAATGTCATTAAATACTGTCTTTGGCTTGTCATGAAAAATTACTTTAAAAGAAAAAGAAATTTTGTGATATTTCGAGATTTAAAAATCTTGAAAATATGATACAATGGGATCTTGCAAGTCTTTGCAAAACTAGTCACCTGTCTGTTGTACTATTTCTGCGTTAGGACTTGCAGTATGGGTAGAACAGATACTGTTACACTGCTGCCTTCATTTACAGCTGGATTTGTAGTTGTACTTGCTATTGGCTAGGTTTTAAAGGGCTCTAAGAAAAAAAAAAAAATCTATAAAACCAAAAAAATCCCTTTGAGTCAATGATGGCTATGGCTATAACAGGCAAGAAGAGCAAACATGACAGCATTCTTATATTATGATGGGAAAATAATTATCCAATTGCAAGCCTTATTTTCCAAATGCTGGTAGTAATTGCATTGGACAGAGAATTAATGTAGGAAGATTGCAACCGAGTAAGATTGCCTATTTAAAAACCAAATCAATGAATAGCAACACAGCTACTCAGATTTCATTTTTGTTTGACTAGACAACCCACCGTATGAACTTGCTGCCTAAGCCCATAACTGAAAGAAATTTCTCTCCCTACTGTAAACGTGTCACTCATGGTCATTTTCTGTTCCTCTGAACGTAGAAAATCTTGTCTGGCAGACAGCAGCAGTGTGAGAGTGAACTGAGCCTGGTCAGACTGAACAAAAAATGCCCGTTCCTGAAGAGAAGCCTGAACCTGTGTTCCCACACAAAACCCACAGTTTTGCAGGGTTTACCCTTCCACCATGTTTATTTAGGCTATGGTACCTGAGAACGAGACACTTCTCCATGGTACCACTACCTCCTAAAATGTAGGAAAGGCTCCAGAGTCTTATGTGTAGGACTTCAAAAAGTCCAAGGCTGTTCAGCTTGGGGCACCATACAAAAAGAGGTGAAACATTCTGTGGTGAGAAAAGCATTTCTTATGAGTATAAAATTGGTGGGTGGCTGTGTCGTATTTTCTGCCAGAAAGTTCTGGCACTAAAAAAGCATAAATCTCAGCTGGTTTCCTACCGAGGGGGTAGATGAGGAGAAGACCTAAAAGCCAAAGCCCTTTCATTAGAACTGGAATTAGATGTCTGTGTTGCATTATAAAAGTTTTGGTTTGGAAGATTAATGTCATATTAGTTGGGTCTAAATGTAGATCACTTTCTGTAATGGCTAACTGGGTTAAATTTTATCTTTGAACAAGAACAGAATATGAATTTGGATGAAGTTCACTTTATGTTTTTAAATTAAATGACTTAAAGTATTGATCCCATACAAAATGTTTCTATTTAATTTAAAACCTTGATGATAATGATTGTTTTTCAAAGACTAAAGGACAATCTATGATACATGTTTCATCTTTTGAGTTCATTCTCCACCGTAGTTTACCTAGGTGAAATTTAATACCTAGACATACAGTACAGTGCAGGAGTAAAATCCCCAAGCTTGTATGCCCACCAGGTGACAGACAAGAAGCAGAGTGCAACCATTCAACTTCCTCATCTGCTGGAAAAAAATAAATTCAACAGGAAAACCAAGAATAAAATGTGTATTGACACGTTTTTGTACTCTTTCCTTCCTCCCTGGCCAAACCATGCTGTGAGAAGTTAAGCTCACTGTATTCAACTAAAAATAAAATAATAAAAGTCGACAGACAAAGTTGCATCTTTGTGTCTTTCCATCACAGTACAGAAGAGATGGAACAGAATTGAAGCTTTATTACTGTTACTGAGAGGCAAACCAATGTTTTTAGACTGCTACATAGTGACCGTACAAATAGTTTGACTTGAATCAAAAGTATGAAATTGTTCCTTTTAGCAGTCTCCTGACATAGCAGCGTGGCAACAAAAAATACAGGAAACAAACTGTTGAAAGCCAAGGCTGCTTACAAATGCAGTATGCAATAATATTTGCCTCTAAAAATGATGAAGCTTTGGGATACTGGTATTCACTTGGTGAAAGTACATTGTGTCATTGTTTCAATATTTGTATTTCTGTCTTTAGGCACGGCTTGAAATCTGTGCGTTGAGAGATACTGTGGCCATATACCTAACGCCTGAAAGCAAGTAAGATGTGCTGTAATGTCTGTTTTTTCAGTGTAATGGAATCCTTGGTAAACATGCGAAAGCATGTAATGTAAATTAAGGATTAAGAAATTTTGCTTCAAATAGAATATGTGGTATGCTAGGTAAATGTATGAAAAACAGAATACTAACAAAGTTTTATCAGTTGAAAGAAAATAATTACTTCTTTTTTTTTTACTTGAATTTTTAGACACAAACTAGTATTTGCCACTCAAAAAAAAAAAAGTAAAACTTTGTAACAGCAGTTCAGCTGCTGAGGCAAATTACGCTAAAACAAGACAAAAACAGATGTCACTGAGTTTTATCCAGATTTTCACAGCAATCTTATAAAGCGCACGGCAAAGAACCTGCCAGACACATCAGAGAGGCTACAGAACTGAACACTGGCAGGATCCCCTTACAGGGATATGGAAAATTAGAGCTCTCCACAGGCTTGTACAATACCTTGCTCCTTTTCCGCGCACCTAATCAGGGAAAGTGAATTCAACTTCACACTGTCTCTTAGAACAAAAGCCTTCAAAAGCCTTTCAGCAATTTATAATTTCTCAGTGAGGTGCAAGACCAAAAATAAATAGTGTGGTACACACTCACACATTAATATAAAGGGAGAAAGAAAAGCCTTAACGGCATCAGTGGTTGATGCAGTCAAGGCATGAAAAGAGAAACTGTGATAGCTGTCAGCAGTTTTGAGTAAAGTTGATCAATTGAAATTTCTAGCTGATTATGTTGGGGATTGGATATGGGCAGGTTCATTCATTATTTTTTGTGCACGCTTCTGTTAGGATTGGCGTTACGTGTTCGGGCAGGTGGCTATTTGGTCTTCTCACCTGATCAACATTTCGTAGGAGAGATTGCAGAGCTTGAGGCCCTTCATAGTGTCACAGATAGCATCCTGTGGTGTCACTGCACTCTATTTTGAAAGACTTGCTTCCCTATTCTGAGTGTCCAATAGCGATGAAGACCTCTAAATGAAAGCTCTTTGGCACTGGCTCAAATTGGATAAAATGGAAGTGGCGTTGTCTAATCAGCATAAGAACAAAGCACAGTGAACCCTGGAAGCTGGAGCTTCATGGCTGCCTTTTTATTCCTGGACTTGTCACTAGTAATAGTTGCCACAAGTCACAGTATTAATCTTTTACTGACAAGGTTGTTCATATCTGTGCAGGTCCTGCATTGTTGCCTGCACTTCTGTTCCACATCTGTTACCCAGAGAGGGGTGGAAACCCCATCTTTGGAGTTACTCAAACCTTGAGTAACTTGGATAATGCCCCAAGAAACCTCCTTTAACCTTGAAGTTGGCCCTATTTTTAAGAGGGGGGGGGTTGGACCTGAAGACCTCCAGAGGTCCCTTCCAACCTATATTATTCTATGAATCTATGAAGAGTCCAGGATGTCAAGCACATTTTTAAATCGGCTTAAATCATCAACATTCCTGTTGATGTCTGGTATATATCACATTAGGAGCATCAAGAGGCCTGCTTGAACCCATGACCGCTTTATGTTCGATTTGCACATGAAACTCTGGTGTCAGGTTAATATTTGGTTAATTTATTGAAACAAGAATGGATAAAATACAGCATATCTCTGTGGAACTTAGAGAGAGAAACTGTGAATGCTGAGACCTGTACCAGTGGAATATGAATATTTTTGTTTTCCTTGCAGCTCAAGCTTTAAGCAAGCTTTGGAAGCCTTGCCTCAGCTCTCAAGTGGGACTGACAAAAAGTGAGTATAATGCACCTTCTTGTCTCCTTTCTGGTCTCTGGAGTCACTGCTTTTTACTCTTGTATCAGAACTTTGTTACAAGAGGATTAATGTTCACTGTATTTGACCCATCTGAATTACAGAGCAGAAACCTCTTTGGACAGAGGTAAGAATAAGCTAAGTACTTGTTTATCACGGCCTATTAAATTACACAGAAGAGACAATGGCTTTGTGACATATCCCTCTTACCCCTCCTAGTCTTATCAGTTCAGTGTAGATTTGTGTTTATTTTGTAGTTTATTTTAGCTTTTCTTGTTCATCTCAAAGTTTCTGTGGGGTCCCACTGTCTTGTCTTATTGATTAGCAGCAATAAAAAAAAATGGCTAAGGAACAAACTCCAAGCTTTTGCTAGCTGATTATATAGGGAACTTTCAAAATTGGCTTATTTCATTTTAAAAACAAATAAGAAGGATCTGTGGTGTTTTCTTAACATCAGGAGGAAGAGTTTTGGGTTCCTTCTTCCCCACCATAGCAACCTTTGACAACCAAGCTGCTTTACTGCATCCAACCTAGCATTTGGTAGTCTGTTTTACAAGCATAGCTTAATACAGTAGTATGGTAAAACTAGGATGGATTTGTAATGAGTACTTTAGTGTAAGTATAGATGTTTTGAACTTGAGATTGGTATTACAGTACTTTCAGGAACCTTACTGCATCAAATCAGTTTGCCTTGACAGTCAGAATTTAGAATATTTTGTAGACACACAAAGAGACTGTTTGTGCAGCCCGTCGTCTGCAGACTGTGCCTTCTTCCAGATGTTCTCTGTCTATTTATTCAAAGCTAGTCCTCACTAGCCACAAGAAGTCTCAAGATACCTCCTTGCCTTACTTAACTCTTATGCTTTATTAAAGATAGGAATCAGTTTTGAGTAAGGAGAGTTCGTTCAACTCAGATTTTCCGAAACACCTGTAGAATTTTTTTTTTTTCTTCACTTAGTCACAAGCAGTTGAGTTTCACAGGACAGATGAGAATCAAGAACTGCATCATTTTTACATCTGCTTAAGAGTTCTGAGCCCTAGACAGTGCAAAACTTGTTCTGTTTCCCAGATCGTTACACCATAATTGTCATCATTCCAGGCAGTTCATTGTAATCTACACATATTTGTGCATTGAATTAGAGCTGTTAATTTCTGTTCATTCACCATCATTACTATGATAGTAAATGATGAATGTAGCCATAGTCATCTTCCAGAGGACCTGCTGAGGAAGCAGATACTGATTTTGTGGTTCAGGTTGTTCTTGGGTTGTTTGGGGTTTTTTAACATACAGTATAACTTCTTCTGTTACCAGCTGTTCAATAATCACAGTGTGCCAAAAAGTTGAGGTGATACGTCTGTCCTATCTAACTTGGTTTTGAAATAGAGCAAAAAGTTCAGAGAACACATTCTTCCCTAGAGTACGGGGAAAATAAAACACACAGGCAAGACTGTAAAACTTCATAATGCATTGCCACTGTTAAAATAAATACGTCGTACGAGAGAGCCATCAACACCCTTGGTCCTACACCTGCAGTTTGTGGATTATAATAAATATTACCCACTGCACCAAGTACCTTCTTGGCAGCTATGTAGAAGTAAACAAACTGTTGTTACGCTCCAAAATGAACTCATACATAGTTTGTCATCTATGAAGGATAAAAATACATGGTTGCCAGTAAATTAATGTTTCTCCTAGAACAGTCATGCTATCTCTTATCTTTCAGCCACAGTACTGAAGAGAAATGAATGAAATACCTTCCAAAGACAAGTTTGAGAACTGAAATTCACAATTAGGCTGCACACAAAAAGGCCATGGCCTTAATGAGGGATACTGGGTTTGTGGTACATAGTCTGGCAGTTTCTGGGTCTTTCCTTACAGAAGTATTTTATGACATTCTCTGCCAGTTCTTTTGCCATTGTGTTTTGCAAATATGTTTCTCTCGAGATAATGATCTTTATCTGGAAGGAAAGCCATATAAAGGACTATTTTATCACCTTGATAAAAACTCTATGTCTAAGTCCTCCTCTGGCCACAGATCTTGCTGACACGTTGGTATAGTTCTAATTGTCTATAATATTCAGATATTTGAATAGGTCCAATTTTGGGCCCTTTATTTAAGCAGACAATGTACTGGAAGTCACAGAGAGAATAGCCAAAACTTTTGGTAGTTGTTTCCTTTTCAGAATCTGCCAAAGTTGTAACTATTTTTCCTTTTGCAGGTTACTAGAAGAGTTACTAAACAAATTTAAAAGCAGCATGCACTTGCAGCTGACCTGTTTTCAAGCTTCTTCGTCAGCAATGATGAAAACATAGGAAACGACACAATGCGGGCAACTCAAGACAAATGATGTTTATCACCCAATTTTTCTGTACTACTTCAATTCCTTTGAAGACTCTGAAGAAAACAAAAGGAATTTCACTGAAAAAGAAACTATGAGATAGAAGTCTTTGAGTAATGGTATGGGGTATCCTGCTGAGTGAGACTTCTGGTCATAAATATCTTGATAAAATGGTTTTCTGTCTACTGTATTTAATTCAGAGGAGATTAAGCCAATTTTGTTTACATACACTCTTCTTGGCTGTAAGTTTGTGAAGAAATATTCATTGGTGTGCTGCAATCCCAGTTTGATTTGTTAAAAATACATTGAAATTTATTTTTTACCAAATGTCGCCTTAAATTTGAGTATTACTCATGTTGTTCAGTGTATCAATCTGTTACTTGCTAGATGTAGAGCCATACTGATGTGTCTGGAAGACTCAACTTCTATAAACTATTGAGAAGGATGTAATAAACATTACATACAGATGACTAATAAGTGTTCAGATATTATATGGAGAAGGGCACTGCTTCTTTTGCATTTAAAAATTAGCACTTTTTTCTGTTATCTACAATTGTAGTGGTCATAAGTCTGATTTCTTGGGAGGCTTTTATTTTCTTGCTTCTTGTTTAATTAAATATGTTCCTGCCTCTTTTGTTTCTCCCTTCTATTGGAGTATTGATAATAACCTTCACATTTGAGATGAGCTCTCCCTTCATTGGCAATTAACAGAAAAGCACTCCGAGTTGATAAGAGCAGTAGAAGTTTTTTTAAAAAAAAATGTTCAAGTAAAATATTCTTTGGCGTTAAGGAGTAGAATAGTTAATCACCTCTCACGTAGTCAGAAGTAAGGAGGAGCACAATGTATTACTGGTTTTGCTGCTTCCTTCTTACTCGTCTTGTCTTGTTCTTACAGGCTTACTACCACTGGCTTCTCCTTCCCTCTTGTTCATTAGTCTTATTTTCTCACCGCTGGTTAGTGAATTTGTGTGGAGGGGAATAGGGATTAAGAACGAAAGAAGAATTTTGCTGCCATTAAGATGTGGTTACACAAAAGTCAACAACCATCTTCCCAACAGGGAAAATTTGGCACTGACTTTCATTTTGGGACTTGATGTAAGATGCAGGAAGCTATAACAGAGTGCGGTCATCTTTTGGAGGGTGCGTTTAATTTTATAACTGAAATCATGACTCGCAAGTAAACCATTCAGAAATAATTCTTTCTGTATTTACAGTCATTTTGAGTGGGACTTTTCAGAAACAGTGCACTGAGTTTTGGAACACTTTTTTAATTTCAACTAGGTTTTTTTGCTAGTTCAGTTACATGCTTTAAAAATACAGCATACAGTTCCTGTAGCATGAAATTCTGAAGAAACAGTTTGATGCACATGTATTTACCCATAAAAAAATTGTGTGTAACTAGTAATAGCAAGTTGAATGGAAGTTTGAAACTTCAAATATATGTCTTTATTGGCTTTCAGGGAGAATTGTTAAACACTTGGAGCAATGTTGTTCTGTTAAATGTTGTCCATTCTAAGCTGGTCATGGTCTCAGCTGCTAGTATTAACTGAAATAGTCATCCTGTTAGCTCAATCTGTAAAGGATTTCACTTCAGAATAATAAAATATTAAGAAAGATGATTATAAGCTCTTCTTGAATTCCTCACTTTCCAAGAAAAGTAATTTCTTTATGAATTTTGCCAGTCTACATTTTCTACGTTTGTATCAGACACATTCCTAAGTATTGAAAGCGTATTTGATCATCTCTACTGAATGAATATATATTTAGGCATCTCTTTAACTTCGTTCTCCTTGTTACTCATCTTCTGTTACAACAGTTCGTTGCTTGTCTTTAAGGCCTGAAGTCAGATGTGTTGGTGTTTTGTTGCCTTTTTGAAGTAACACTTCAGAACATGTCATTGACAGCAAGGAAAAGGATAAGGTGTAAGGGATCAAAATACTACTTGAATCCAACCTGATGTGAAATAAATGCTCACAGTCAAGTGAGAGGACTGGATTTCAGTAAATCCACTTGGTGGAATTCATGCTGCAACAGGATGTATTGGAATCCCTTTACGTGGAAGGAAAGTTGGGATTGCCGAGACTTCACAGCTAACGTACAGCAGGCTGCAGTTCCGCTGAAAATAAGATTGCAAAAAACACGAAGTGGTCAGTGTGGTTTTTGTTAAAAAAAAAAAAACCAAAAAAAAAACAAAAAACAAAAAAAAAAAAAAAAAAAAACAAAAAAAAAAACAAAAAAAAAAACAAAAAAAAAAACAAAAAAAAAAACAAAAAAAAAAACAAAAAAAAAAACAAAAAAAAAACCCACCCTGTTCAAAAATACAAAGAGTTTTAAAAAATAGTATTGGAAGTGGAAAAAAATGGGGAGACCACACCAAAATACATAATCAGTTAGGGCTTGCAGAGGAAAGAGAGGCAGCAAGGAAATCAAAGTAACAGAAGTGAAAGACTCTGACATTTAAAGCAAAGGTAAGTGCTGAAAGTAGGACAAGAGAAAACAAAGTTATTTATTATGTGATCTTTGAACCTGAAGAAAAATCTAAAGTCAATACAGGCTGGGGAAAAAGATTGACACTGAAATAAAAATCTGGAGAGCTTTATTTCTCATTTAAGAGAAAAATTTAGGAAGTAATGAGGCTGTAAAATACATCTTTCTAAAAGTAGGTAAAGACTTAGAGAAAATTTAGCCATAATATGCTGTGTTGTGATATTCAGCCTCTGGAGATGTTGAAGCATTTTCCTATTACTGTATTTTGAACATTTATATTGAATAGTCACAAGTAGTTTAGGAGGTGGGCAAAAAAGTAATAAAAAGTAAATGATGTATCAATGTAATGGGAGAGAGGGGCACAAAGAAAAGTATTTATAATCCCCCAGTAAAATTATGGAAAAAAATAGGGAAAAATTCATTACAAGCCTGGGTGTTACTGAAATGGATCAAGTGAGTAGCACTGAAAAAAATGAAGAGATCCTGCCCCTTCTCGCCCACAAAATGTCTCTTTTTAAATTGATATTTTTTAGAAAATATGTTTGTGAAATGTGCTTATTGTGGATCATTGTTGAAGTTAAACACCTTTTCCTATAGCTTTTAAAAAGCTTCTTAGAGAATTTAAAAATACAAAAAGAACCATAGTCCTGCTGAGTTTCATGCATGTGCTGAATGTCAAGCATATGAATAGATAGGAGACCACTTGCTGGGAAGGGCTAAACCCCTTGCGTCTGCCTCCGGGTGCATAAAGAGGCCGAGGACTCCGAGCAGCTTAATGTCACTGTGTGGCAACAGAGAAGGAAACGAGAAATCTGTGCTGAGCACTGCCGGGTTGTGCTTTGTAGGGTCACTTCTGGCTGCGGCAGTAACGCGCGACTGATGGCTCCCAGTCATTGCCAAAACTATCGCCTCTCCCTGAAGGGAGGGTACTTTATAGTGAAGGTGCGATTTTTTTTTTTTTTTTAATATTTTTTTATTTATTTTCTTTCTACCCCAACAGCCCTTTGCCATCCAGAGCTAAGGAAACATTTCTGAAGTAACAGCATGCTTCGGTGGCTGTATGGGCAAGTAGAGAGATGCAGACAGAATAGAGCCGTAAAAACTAGCGTAATACTGTACAGAGCACAGAGCTGAAAGATAAAGTTATTGCTTATTCTGATTCTACTTCAGTTAAAAATACTCCTATGTATGTTTAGAAAAAAACCGAGTAAGGATTGTTAATATAAAGGAAGGTGTAATTGCAATTAATGTTTTAAAAACATTATTATGATAGAAGAATTTCATGGAGCTTTTTGACTGCTGAGCCTACTAAATGACATGTAGGAAGTCCCTCGCAACATCTAACACTGAGCTAGGCAAAGCCCCAGGAAATACATCATTTAAAATATTCACAAATTTAATTCCTTTTTACCTTTGATTGTAGTGGTAGACATTTTCTGTTTCTAATCCAAGAGAAGGTAGAAGATTGCAATTTTCTAGATACAGTTTTGGCTTTGTGAAGAAGGAAACGTGAAGACAACAATCTTTTCCTGTGGTTCCACATAATCATCAGAGACGGTGCTACACAGGGGATTTATACTGCCAAACCTGCTGCTAGACCATATTTAAGTCAATGCCAGCCAACAACTTTGGTCCTGACCTGCTAAAATATTCAAGTGCTGTGATTTTCCTGAGAATGTTAATTTGATACAATATTGATTGTATCAATGGATGCAAATACTGATCTTTGTGTCCAAGTAGGTGTCTGGACTCACTAGCAATGAGGAGATTTACATGTTTTACACACTATAAACACACTGCTCTTTTGCTCTTCTCAGTCTATAATATCTCTAAAAGTTAGAAGGAAAATATCCTTAACCTCATCCGATTACTTCAAAACTGAAAAATGAATGCAGTGCTCCTGATGAAGCCTGAGATTCAAAATTCATACTGGGATCTTTAACATTGTTTAGCTTTGGCTCTCTGGATCTGATTGATTCAGTGCATCTTATCCTGGGACAGAAAGAGGGACACTGGACGTGTATAATACCTGCAATCTGTTTCTCTCTGTTAGGAATTGTAGTTCCTGTGTGGCACTTACAGTATTAGCATCGGTGAGGAGTTAGTAACAGGCTCTGACTACTGTCAAAACAGGCAACAGCACATTCATCATTTAACTAGTAAGACACAAATATGTTTTGAATTAGTCAGACTTCCAGGTAGGTTGAAATACGGGGGGATTTGTTAAATGTGATGATGGACTTCAAACAGGACTTAGGTCCTGTTGTGGTTTAACCCAGCTGGCAGCTAAAACAACCACACAGCTGTTTCCTCACTCCACTCTCCCCCCTCCTCCCCCGCACCCCCCAGTGGGATGGGGGAGAGAATCAAAAAGGAAAAAAAAAAAGTAAAAGTCATGTGTTGAGATGAAGACAGTTTATTAAGGCAGAAAAGGAACATGATAGTAATAGAAAGACTGTACAAAACCAGTGAAGGTGATGAGGCACTGGAACAGGTTGCCCAGAGAGGTTGTTGCAGCCCTGTCTTCAAGGCCAGGTTGGATGGGGCTTTGGGCAACTTGGTCTAGTGGAGGGTGTCCCTGCCCATGGCCAGGAGGTCACAATTAGATGATCTTTGAGGTCCCTTCCAACCCAAACCATTCTATGATTCTATGAAGCCAACACTCAGCTAGTTCCTGAGCTGCCCTGCCTCCCAGCCAACCCTCAGTTATATATGGAGCATGATGTCATATGGTATGGAATATCCCTTTGGCCAGTTTGGGTCAGCTGTCCTGGCTGTTGTCCCCTCCCAGCTTCTTAGGTACCTCTTGCCTTCTCATTGGCAGGGCAGTATGAAAAGCTGAAAAGTCCCTGACTGCTTGGCAACAACAAAAACATCAGTGTGTTATCAACATTATTCTCATCCTAAATCTAAAACACAGCACTACACCAGCTATTAGGGAGAAAATTAACTCTATTCCTGCCAAAACCAGGACAGTATTCACCCCTTATTCTATACCATCTACGTCATGCCCAGGTCCTACACTTCCCAATATATTGCAATTAATTAATCACAATCACTTTTTCTGCCTTTTGATATATACACAGAGATACCATTCGCTTAGTGATTGGACCACCCCTGTGAAATGTCTGTAAAATGTTCATAAATGTCCACAGAATGGCCATTGAGTTCCTTTAGTCTGTGACTTTGGGCTCCATCTATCAAAACAGACTCTCAGGGAAGGAGAGATGGTGTGATGTGGATTGTTATATGCTGCATCTGGAGCTCATAGCTGATGTATCTGGTGTGGTCCATGCTCATGGTCTGCGAGTTGAAGATGCCAGTCTGGAGGAAGTTGCTGGGCACTTATTGCTGAAGCCTGTTCCGCTTTCATCACCTCTGCATCTTGCTTGGTTTTATCAAAGTTCATTCTTCATTAATCTGGGGAATTCTTACTGTAACACCATTGTTATGGCATATAGCAATCATAATGGAGATGACATGCATTGTTATATAGCAATAACATTATACAATTTAAATCATTGGCTATTCTCACTCAGAATCAAATCCTATTGCGGTACACATTGGACTGTCCCATCCTTCTGCATTGCCCACCAAGTGCACCCAGGTCCTTGAGAAAAAGCAATCCTACAGACACGTTTGCCTTTGTCCAAGGTACAAGTAACCCAGTCTTCCCTCACATATTCTTTATGTGCACTGTAGGAACTTTATCTCCTTCTACAATAAGTAAAAGTTTTGAATGGGCAGGCCTCCCTTCAAGTGGTTCCTAAGTACAATCAGGCCTTTCACTCAGTCCAGGGGGCTGCTCACTGGAAACTGGAGCAGTGTTTTTCTTGGAAGAATCCCCTTT
>VXBL01008334.1:280154-335759 GCA_013400195.1 Aramus guarauna | reverse complement strand
AAAAAAAAAAAAAGAAAGGACATGGAAGGTCACAGTAAAAGACGTTTGAATGCAATCGCAATGTGTTAGCAGCAGGAGTTTGTTAGCATCAACACCAAGTTCCTCAGCAGGTCAGTAACTGTGAAGCTTATAAGAGATCTCTGTGAATTCATCCCCTCAGCTATGTGCTGTGTAATCTTGGGGGTTTATTTTCCATGAGTGCCAAGACAAACAATTGTGAATAACAATGGCATTTTAAAAGCCCATGTAGTTAAAAGATAAAACAGACATGCTATGTTGATTATTAGTGTATACTAACCCATTTGGAGAAGGTATGTATTGTTACTGCTCTGTGCTTACGTACTTGTTCCTTATTATGGTTACGGCTAAGCTTTTTCTAGGGAATGCAACTTTCTGCCACATATACACTTCAAATTTAGTGAGAACTGAGTAGCAGGTATTCCAGAACAGATGCATACACAACTTGCTATTAACACTGTAACCACCTATGAATCAGTGCATAAATTTGATTCTCATTTATTAACTGCTCGGTTTCCATTCCATTCCTTTAATAAATATCTGATAAATAACTTTTAGACACTCAGGCAGGCTATATAAACTGACTTTTCCTTATAAGCACTAATATTGACTTCTTTGAAGAATGACAATATATTTTTGAGGTAGAACTATCATATACATAGGCAAATGACTGTGCTCATGATTACCAAGGAAATTATAGTTTTCTGTGTCCATGATTTCTAATTTTACTATAAAATTTCATATTTGTCAGAGGTTTATCTGAATTGGAACACAGAATAATGGANTTCTTGAACTGAGGTGCCCAGAACTGGACACAATATTCCAGATGTGGCCTCACCAGGGCAGAGTAGAAGGGGAGGATAACCTCCCTCGACCTGCTGGCCACACTCTTTTTAATGCACCCCAAACTTGCTAAACTTCTTCATAATACTTTTTAATTAATATTATTTAATGCCATTTCTGCTTAGTAATCATCCAGTAAAAATTTGCTTCCAGATTGCAGTTGTAATATAGGCGGATATATTTTAGGATAAATTTCCGTGGTTTTCTTTCCATGTATTTAATTTCCATGATAATAACTTCATCCCACTATGTTTTAATAAAGAACTATGCAAGTAGTCTAACTTCACTTTCTATTATGTTTTTCCCACAATAGGAATTTAGTTTTGAACCTAAATAAAACATTGTCTGAAACATTTAAGTAACACCAGTTGACAAACTTGTCATTATTTCTGTTCATGAATCTGAGGTTTTTAACTCCTATTAAAATCACTCCGATTTAAACAAGCAACAGCTAAAGCCTGAAGCTTACAAAATGACTATGTGCCATAATTTAACCTAAGGTTTACTATCAATAGCCATGGAATGTGTGATATGCAATGACCCATTAATTGCCACTGGTTCTTTTTTCCTTGAACACTTTATTTAACCTTTTCTCTTCCCCCCCCGCCCCAGAAAATTGTCTTTTTTTGCCTCAATTTTGATATAATATATAATGACAGTTTCACAGCACATTTTGAAGCTGCTATTGATTTTTTAGGTCATCTGCATAAGGATGTTCCATATTTTCAAATATTTGATAATGTTATCAGTAATGTGAATATTGTCATATTTGTGTATTTTGGTATGGTGTTGCTTTCACATATTTGAGGAATAATTATTTTTCCCTCTCTCTGTCATTCGTGCTTAAAATGAATGACCTGTGTCCATTTTTGGATGTCATTACTGTATCTCAACTTTTTTTCATCAAGGCATCCTGAAGAAATAAAACTCTATCAGACTCTTTACAAACACCACTTTTTATATCATACAATTCCATTAAGAATAGATCTAACAAAATCAGAATTGATGCTGAGCTCACTAACAGTCAGTATCTTTTTCACGAAAACGAGATCTGAGATGTTGATATGTTTTTTTTGGAAACAGTGAAAGCATAAATCTTGCCAGCCCTATAGTGCACTATGTATACAAGTGCAATGCCTTTACCAAAGTGTAAATGTCCTCATGACTTGTCTGAGAACAGACTTAAATATGTACAAATGCCTTACTCAAAATTTTTCTTTGCAAATACCTTTCAACCCATGGATTATCTGAAATCTTCACTGCAGTAATTAGTACCAATATTTCATATTCTCCGTCCATCCTGATGTTTATTCGTGAAGCTTGATGAAGTGAGGTGTTTTCAGTGAGGATACCCTTGAAACCTTCAGTGACAGAGTGTCAGTGACACACAGGTCAGTCTCTGTGTGAATTCTGAAATCACAAAGTGACTCCTAGGTTGTCAGCAGTGTGATCACCACAGGACAAATGGTGTGCACTCAGATTATCCTAACCTGGAGGAGAGAAACAGGGCAGATAATGTCTCAAAATAATTTTTCACTTTCTTGTTGTTGTTGTTATTTTAAGGAGTTATCTGTGAAAACAGTGTAGCTGAATACACATTCAAGCAAATAAAATTGATTTTTTTTTCTCCTACAAATATTTTTGGGGAAGAAGAAAAAATAAACAAAGAGAAAATGTTAAACAAATATTTTTTCAGCCTCAGAAACTGTAAATACTTTGTGCATATTTCCGATTCATTCCTATTGCAGTAAAAAAATTTAACTTTTTTAAAATAGGAAAATTATTTTAGCTCTGTTTCTTCACTTTTGAATTTTATTTTTTTTTTTGAGACTTTGACAGTCTCTCTGCTTTCCATCTTTTGAGCTGTGACTAGGTGTTTTATGGCATTCTCTGTTGACAAATGCAATATTATAGAGATTCTCTTTACACTTATCCAAAACAGCTTTTCAGAACAGCAAGGTCTGAAAAGGATGTGTCATACAACACTTAATTTGAACATTATTATACATTAACTTTAATGTAATTAAAATTTACTGACAAGAGTGGGTTTGTGTTAACGTACTGTTTTGAAGAGCACAATAAATGTTTTTGAATAATATGTCACAACCAACAGGACAACTTGTTCATTACAAGCAATTCCAAACAGATGCATTTTAATGAAAGCATATGCCTTGTTCCTTTCACCTACTAAAATGTCATATTTGAATGTGCAATAAATATGCCATCAGAAAATTGATATTGTTGTGAAGAAATAGAAGAATTGTGGTTGAAATTCTGGGCTAGTTTATGCCAGCAAGAAATCATCCCCTGACTTTGATGGAGTGAGACATGTAATTGATGGAGCAGTTTGATAATTTATCATATGTGCTTTTTCTGTGTGTTTATGTAATAAGTCCAAAGAAGAATTTATATGGATTTTTTTTTTTCTCAGAAAAGAGCCCAAATCTAAGGTAGCTTCATGGGTTCCCTCACTTTGAATATAAACAACATCAATGATAGCTGTTGCAGGTATTACAGGAATTAACCTACTGAAGATTTTGAAAGGTCTTGTGAGCATTTCAAAGAAAAAGAAAGGACTATATATTTTTCCTGACAATAATCCAATATCAAGAAGTGTAATTCCATTTATATACAAGATATTGCTTTAAAATGTGAGGTTGAACTGCTCTATATTTTTTCTGGAAAAAAAACTGCCTTCAGATAAGGTGAAACTGCATGACATATTCCAAGTACTTCATCTCAAGGACTTGAGATAGGAGCAGAAAATAATAAGGCACTGTCTTGTAAATAAAGACAGCAAGTGAGATGCCATTTAAAAAAGAGTATACTGAAACACAATACCATTATATGTAGTATCCACAATATCATATTGTTCTAATTTTTATTGCATCTTCTAATTTGCCCATATAAATTGCAGAATTATTTTAATGGACTTTTATTTCAGATGCTGTGAACATCAGAACCAAGTATTTGTTATTATCTATATACTTTTAATCATAGAATTTAATTTGCTGTTAATAGTAAGAGTTTCTGAAAATATTGTTATTATAGTTGTGCTGAAATAGAGGCAGGGATTCATATTCCTCATATTGATTCTCTTTTTTGCAGGTTGTCCTATAATGATAAGATTCCAGATATTATTCTTGTACTTGAATGCTTATTCCACAGAGTTTCTAGGTCTAGCTGAAATTGCTGAAGTTGATTATCAGAAACATTAGCTGTCTGATCTCACTAGTCACTTCTGGAAGGGAAAGAAACTCGGCTAAGGTGCAGAATTTACTGAGAGAGTAATCTGAAAGACCACTTGAGACCTTTGCTGCTGCCTGAAGACAGTCTTCCACATTTGTCACAAGGTACAAGGACTGGAGAGAAGGCTTTTATAGATTCCCCCATCTGCTCTTTCCTCTTGTGATCCATGGCCAAAAGTGATCCATGGCCATGTTGTCCCAGAGCTTTGTAGCTCCTTGCTTAAGCCTCAACTTCTTGATTTCCCACATTTCCCACTGGATCATTAATTTTCCAGGCAAAGAAACTCTCTAGAAAGATAGCACTTGCTCTCACTCAAGGTCACATAGTGTGTGAACTTCACAGGGTAAATGTAGGTGATACCGAGGACTGAAGCTCCCTCTCCACACAGCTGACAAAGCCGCAGCAGAGCCGAGAGACGACGCTGTCCTTAGATCCCCTAATATTTCAATGTTCAGCGATTACGTCAGGGACAAACCCCAGTACTTTAGCTCCCTGCCCTCATGTGTCTGCTAACTGGTCTGGGAGGAGGATCAGAGACACGCAACAGGCAACACCCTGGCCGGCTGAGTTCAACAGTAAAGAGCTGCAGGTCCACTGAGGAAAAGAAGACACTCCTGCTCTTGGCACTGCACCAAATCCTGTGACCTTCATTCTTGTAAATGTTTCCATTAACACCAGTGCTCTCTGACCTCTGGTAATAAATCAGTGTTAGTCTTTGCCCTGCAAAATCATTATTGCTTGCATATGTATGCCCCTGAAAGAAAGACTGCTAGATGAATCAATATATACCCAAGCATGAGAATTCTTTTGAATTTTGACAGCAAACAATGCATTTTTGCTATTATTTCCTGCTAGCACTAATAATTGAAAAATTACTTTCAATGATGAGAAGGGATTTCCCTGTACTGAAAATAGTCACCATTCACTTTATTTAACTATTTTTATTGTTACATGAATTTTCCATTTTTCTCAGGTGAGATTTCTATTCTGGGTCCTTAAATATATCCCACAGTTGCATGTTACCATATAGTTCCCCAGGGACTGAATTCATATACACAAGCGGCACTGATTGCACCGTCCAAGGTCTTTCTCATTTTAACTGTATCCCACTAGCATTGACATTGTGTCAGCATTTTCACAGTTAGCTCAATTACCAGCTATTTATAACTGAGTGGCAAAAATTCTCTGAAGATTCAGAACTGAAGGGAAAAGCTTCAGGGTAGAGTTAACTGTGAGAAGTGCCGATGAAATAATGTAGCATCTTAAACCGTTTTGAGGGAATGCACAGCGTATGTCTATATGTGCAATTTGCACTTGCAGTCATTTTCTGATGTAGTTTTGTGCCTGGAATAGGATGTATGTGGTTTTGAAGTTTATGGTTGTTTATAAGGTAAAACTATAGTTTAAAGACTTTGTATATTTTAGTTGGGTATTTAAATTTCTGTGTACATCTATGGTCCCTTGTCTTCTCTGTGAATGTTTCCCCAGCCTCTATTGGCAAGCCTGAAGTGGGGTAAAGAGCATGAAGTGAAAACTTAAAAAGACAATTGGGGTGTCAGAAGAAAACCCCACATTTTTATAGTCACATATAACATCTTCTTTTCAAGTTAATAACCTGTAATAATAGACAATATTCCAGTAATGATAGACAAGATTTTAAATTAAGTAAATAGCTGTAGAGCTATTCAAATTCATAAAACTATGCCAATTTATGCAGTCAGAAGATTAGCTGAGATTTTTTAAGGACTCTTAGCTGTGACTTGCTCAGCACCAATTGTAAAGTAGCATGAAAAAAGGCACAAAAATTACATGGTTTTTTACAACTCAAAAAAATCCAAGAATCTTCTGAGAAATGGCGTATGAAATACTGCACCTGATAATTTTATCTAGATTTTTCCCAAATCTTTTTTTCTTGACTTATATTTCTGATAGAGTATCTATGCATTCATTCAGAGAGAGCAGCATCTTTTCATTATTTGTCATTTCTATGAAGTCTGTCTTAGTACCAGAAGCATTTGGACTGAAGGGTGTTATAACTGAAACAAAGGTTTGTTGAAGTAAATGGGAATACACTTGAAGAACTCAGTGCCTCTAAAATGAAATCTTGACTATTAAAGTGAATGGCCAAACAGAAGTTGAACCAAGTCAGGCCAGCATAAGCCCCATGTACTGTGTGAGTGTGTATCACTTGGTCTGAGAAGTTAAATGCAGTGATTGTTTGTCATGATCCTGTGATATATTTATTTCTTTTCTCCTCCTATCTTCTGAGAAGGATGTATTGGTCTTGTTCATGATGTTCATGTGGAATAGACCAAATTTTAAAAAACTTGGGAGTTCCTAGCACACCTCTGACTGATTTGATTACCAGTATTTCACCTAGAGATGATGAGTGTGGAGACAGCAGCCACACGGTGTTCTGTTACAATGGAAGGATTGGTAAAAAATGAAACAACTTTTTTATAGATTTAGTAAGGAGCAATTTCAAAAGGTCCAGAGGTTTTTCACCTTAATATTAGATCCTAAGGACATAAATATTTAGCTGGGCTGTGTGCCTGTAATATGTGTATATAGATAAACGTATGTAATCTTTTAAGTGTGTTTCAGGTTTTGTGTGAATTACCTAGCCATAATGAAATAAGTAACATTTGTTTTTCATTTACTTAGATACAATTTTAAATATTTTATTAGCTTTTGAATTGCATGATACAAGACTCTGTGCCCTAACCACAGGCCACCGAAATGAGAATCAGAACTTTACAGGGATAATTTTTTTCTCTCAACTTGCATTACTTTTCCCTGGTTATCTCTTTAATATTAATAATGACCTATAAGTTTTACAGTCAGGGAAAAATACCCCATATAAATACTGTAAGCAATATAACGCATACAGGGTCCCAGTTACTGATAGTTGGCTTGGCTAGTCACTGCTAGAGTGGTTATCACGAAAAAGCAAACAAAGAGCAGGGTAGTTTAATTCTCCAGGATTTGAGATATGCTAGCTGCCACTAGGAAAAATACCAAATCACTGTCAATCCTTGTATCGTGCCATGACAGCCACCTCAACATTTTTTTTCTCTTCACTTTATACTTTAAGGGTTTGTACATAGGTACTGACAAGGGGAAAATTTTCCCAAACACAAGCACAGGTCTACAGCTCCTGACCTCTAATCCTCAGGGACACCCCCATGAAAATAACAGCAATATTGCCTCTGATTTCAATGGACTTTGGATCTATCTTAAGACAAAATGGAGATTTATTCCTTATCCCATTTTATGCTAAAACCAATGGGGGGGAAAAAAACCCAAAACATTCTCATATGGGACAGCAGTTTTAATAACACTTTTCTTTCCCTTTTCTTACTCTAACTGTGATGTTTGAATCACCCTTAGACAAAACGATTTGTGACATCTTACAATGATATTGTTTGTTAATATTGCATTTTCCAAATATTTCTGATGTGACACTGCTCTTAAATTATTATGGTAAACCACTTCCCTTAAGAAATCTGTCCTGACTAGCCTATGACTTATATCCTTGTTCAGGGACAGCACTTTCAATGAACTTGGACTCTGACCAAAGTTATGGTCTTCAAATTCCTCTGTAGAACCAGGCCTTTTGCTACCTAGGCATTTTAATATGGCCCTGCCTGTGAAATTTAAGGAGGTAGTTATAACCACTAATGACTGCATCTTTCCAGCTTCAAGAAGGAAGACAGCTAGCTACCTTAAGGTTTTGCATCGTCAGCATTACAAAGTAACTATTGCTTAATTTGTCTTTTCAGGAAGAGGGGTGAAACTCTCACCAGCAATACAAATAGCGAAAGTGCTCACATTAGGAGAGATGACCAAGCTTTCTGCCAGTGCTGTGGGTCATTCTGCTAACATGACTAGCAGGAAGACATAATTAGTGAATCATCAAAGTGCGATACAAATGCCTCTGTATGTGCTTTTCTTACTTGTGACTGATACAACCACAAAAAACTTAGTTCTCTCCTACAAGAGCTTCAGGGTGTCTGTTCACAGCACTGCTTCTAGCACTACCAGTGAGAGATTTGGATGACTGAGGAAGTTTAAACCTATCTAAAAATGTCCCACACTGAGAACAATTGGAATAAAGATTGGCCTCAAAGAAAAAGTTGCTTTATAGTATCAGAAACAGGGTGGAATGGTATTGTAAAGGCCATTTTTTCATAGCAACTAAAGATGTAGATTATTTACATCTTTGTGATCAGTTCTGATTTTGTGAAAGTTTATTTGATCTTTTTCAGAAAACTGCAAAAAAAAAAAAAATAGGCATATCTGACAATCATCATTCTTGATCAACGAGCTTGCAACTGATGTTTTCTGCCACATAACTTGGCATTTATCTCACCTAAACCTGGCTCTAAATTTGAATCTGTCATCAAAGAAACATTTAACAGAGGGAAGCTCTTAGGACACAATTTATCTGGCCTCAGTGTTTTCTTGAAGGGTATTTTTTTTTATATTTTTGGGGGGATGGTTTAGATTAAACTCGTCCTGAAACTCTTTTTTCCCTCTCCATCAGTTGTGAAGAAGTCCTGAAGGAACTAGCTCAGATAACTAGATGATGTGGGGACAAAGTATAGAAGTCATCTCTGCTACCATCTTCTACTACCACCTATTTTGATATTAAAACTTTCAAATATCTATTCTAAGTGTATGAAAATGTGCAGAGTATTTCTTGCAATATGCTGTGAATCTTGTACTACCATTCCACCCTTTGCCTCTGTGATTCACATATTTAAAAATTATCATTAAAATCCACAGTCATTACACAATCTTCACAAACTTCAATCACATCAACAAAAAACAAACAAACAACCCCCCCCCAAAAAAAACCAAAAAAAGAATTCCCCACACCAAAACCAAAATAACATCAGCACATCACTGAACAAAAGTGGACAATTTACACACACAATCAACCCCTCATCCCTTCACCACAATTAGAACAACAGAAATTCTCCACAATCATTCCACTCTCTATTTGTGTTCAGTCCATATTTTGCCTGTTACCTCTCCCAATTACTATCCTTATCTCAAATACCTCATGCCCCACATTGGGCATAAAAAAGGACTGTGGTTGGCTGATCCTGGCTGGAGGCTGGCTGCCCACCAAAGCCGCTCTGTCACTGCCCTCCTCAGCTGGGCAGGGGAAAGAAAGTATAATGAAAGGCTCCTGAGTTGAGATCAGGACATGGAGAGATCACTCACCAATTACCATCACGGGTAAAACAGACTCGACTTGGGGAAATTAATTCATTACTGATCAGACCAGAGTAGGGTAATGAGAAAATAAAAACAAATCTTAAAACACCTCCCCCCACCCCTCCCTTCTTCCTCAGCTCAACTTCACTCACGGTTTCTCTACCTCCTCCCCCTCCAGCAGCACAGGGGGATGGGGAATGGGGGTTGTGGTCAGTTCATCACACGTTGTCTCTGTTGCTCCTTCCTCCTCAGGCATCACACTCTGCCCCTGCTCCAGCATGGGGTCCCTCCCATGGGAGACAGTCCTCCAACTTTTCCACCATGAGCCCTTCCTACTGGCTGCAGTTCCTCACAAACTCTTCCAGCATGGGTCCCTTCCACGGGGTGCAGAACTTCAGGAGCAGACTGCTCCAGTGTGAGTCCCCCACGGGGTCACAAGTCCTGCCAGCAAACCTGCTCTGGTGTGGGCTCCTCTCTCCACAGGGCCACAGGTCCTGCCAGGATCCTGCTCCACTGTGGGCTTCCCACAGGGTCACAGCCTCCTTCAGGCATCCACCTGCTCTGGTGTGGGGTCCTCCATGGGCTGCCGGTGGATATCTGCTCCACCATGGATCTCCATGGACTGCAGGGGGACAGCCTGCTTCACCGTGGCCTTCTCCATGGGCTGCAGGGGAATTTCTGCTCTGGCACCTGGAGCACCTTCTCCCCCTCCTTCTGCACTGACCTTGGTGTCTGCAGAGTTGTTCCTTTCCCATGTTCTCGCTTCTCTTTCTGGCTACAATTGCTCTTGTTTGTTTTGGGTTTGTTTTTTTTTTTTTCCCCTCTTCTTAACTCTGCTACCCCAGAGGTGCTACCACCATCACTGATGGGCTCAGCCTTGGCCAGTGGTGGGTCCATCTTGGAGCCAGCTGGCATTGACTCTATCGGACATGGGGGAAGCTTCTAGCAGCTTCTTGCAGAAACCACCCCTGTAGCCTCCCCTGCTACCAAAACCTTGACATGCAAACCCAATACAGATGAATGTCATCAGCACTGTCCTTTCAGGGGAAAGCAAAACATTCACAGAATTTTCCATAGGTATATTTATCAGATACCATTTATTTTTGTCTGAAACTCCAAAGTGCTGAGCTCTGCCTTTTTGTGACAGGCCTGTTAATGTCTCAAAGGACTGTAGGATGTCCTAGAGTACTGCAGAATGATGCAGAATGGCACTAATGCTACAGAGTTACATATAGCTCTCATCTGGAGTCTGATCTCAAATGCAAACTTGGTTTACCATCATATGCCAATGAGTATTTTATGTCATTCCCACAATATGTACAAACAAAATCTTTCTGTCTTTTGGTATCTGCCAGCTACATGTAAATAACTTGAAAACTACTCACCTATTTTGATATTAAAACTTTCAAATATCTATTCTAAGTGTGTGAAAATGGAGTATTTCTTGCAGCATGCTGTGGATCACCTGCTGTAAATATAAATTTGTATTTTTCCATGTGGATGGAACTATAAACATATTCAATTCCACTTTTTTTTTTTTAAAGATTAAAAAGACCAAAAAAATTCTTTTAATAAGAAGTGAAATTTGCACACTACTTCCAACCAAAATATGGTTTGTTTGTCCTTTTAAGAAACCACTGAATAAGCACATTTTGCCTTTTCCTCTACTGATTGAATTATTTTTACATGCTCTTTTTAGCTCGTGCCCAGATTGCATCAGCTTCAGAACATAGCTCTAATGAAATACAGTATTGTGAAAGTGTTCTACATAGCTGTCTGTAATACATTTCCTAAATAAATACAAATTAAAATCATAAGAGTAGACTGTGCATCAAAAGCCTTCTTTCTCAGTTCTTGGCATCTGTGGGACTTGGCCGGTATTCTGTTTTGCCAGTCGAACCAAGTAAGAGTTGGTATAATGATCCTACTCAGTCTGACCAACATCTTTTGTGTATCCTTGGAGGTTTTTCTCATTGCTTATGACTTACAGTCATAAGCAATGAGACAGGGAAGAATTTTACTCTTTGCAACTCTGAGACACTGTGTAACACAGTGCTTGGATGAATAGTTCCCTTTAATAAAAAAGATCAGTGCAAATTTTTCTTCGTATTCATATCTTCCACATGAAAGCAAGAGCTTATGCTGTAACTTAATGCTTTTTCTGAGCATAAGAACTCTTCTCACTGATCAAAGGATTTGTCCTATTTATTCTTCCCTACAAACACAACTTGTTGATGGGAAAGTTAAGGCTATATCGTGTCCTGTCATTATGTAAAACCTTAATTTACATTGCAGGAATTAAACAAGTAGATAGGTAGCAGAATGTAGCCCATAGGCTATAAACATCCAAATTAATGCTCTGCAACAATTTTTTAAAACTTTAATGCCTAAGTGATAACCATTTTGTCTAAGTAGCCCCATGAAATGCAATCTTACAGATATAATTAATCAACTCAAATCACAATGATTTTAAAGTATCCCCACTCTCTTCCTTCTTTCTTTCTTTCTTTCTTTCTTTCTTTCTTTCTTTCTTTCTTTCTTTCTTGTCCAAAAATTAATTCATGCTGCTCTTGAACACAAGTGAGTGAACTTTGCTTCATTTCTGACTGTGGCATTGCATTACACGTTTCAGCTATGCGCATAGCTGATGGACTCAGTACCACATCCCTTCCTGATTCAAAGCAAACTCCCGCTGATCTTGTTGCAATGTCCCGATGGGCCAAATTTTCCTCTTCTGGATTCCGGAAGTAAATGCAAGATTTCATTCACTGACACTGGCATTTCTTAGCAACACAGCAGGATCTCATGGAGAAGTTTCTATGAAGCATGAATATTGAGGAAGGAGGCTGAAAGGGGTCAATTTTAGTAAAGGAGGAGGATAGAAATGGAAATAATATCAAAGTGGAGCAAGGGATAAGGCAAGAAATAGTACCTTTCTGGAAGTATTTCTTCTGAATCTGACAATCTGAGAATCATGAAGATATTTTTTATCAGCTCTGTGAATTATGATTGGATTTGCATTTAAATTCTGTTAATATTATGAGGGTTAGGAGCATAATGCAGAAGCTGAAACTGTATGTATATGTTAACAGATGCTACAGCATAAGGAAATGGAGCGCTCTCTGGCCTTTCAGAAGACAATGTCCTGAGCAAACTATCTCACCTGTCTTACTCTAGATGCAAACAGTAAGAGGAAAAAAGCATAAAACAAATATGAAGAATTAGCACTGGGTCAAAAAATGCTCAGAGCAGGATCAGAGTATGTAAAATGTTGGCTGTGAATTCAAGAGGGACTAACCAGGGTCTAAGCAGTTACAAGTGCTCAAACCGGTGTTCTGCCCTCCCAAAGTCCAGTGTCTAGCTCTCTGTGCCCAGGCATAATTGAAAATCTGTATAGTCCAGCAGCTATGCTGTTAGGGAAACGGCAGGCAAAACCAGAAGAGTATGAGATAGCTGGGATTAGAAATAGTAATTAGATCACGAATAGTACAAGGACCATGAAGTGAGCAAGGTGGGAATTGGTATAACTAATTTTTAAGGTGGGCTATTCAGGAAATCAGTTCAGAATGGTGAACAGGAATTAAATGGAGGACTCCATTTTTTAAATTATTAAGCCCAAATGTAGTACGATACTCTTATGAAGAGCAGCTGATGATGGGTGCTGTCAAATAAAACAGACAACTTTTACAAAAAAAATAGCTTCTTAAAACTATATTGATCAATATACCTGTCAAGGAAGAAAGTGTCTTGTGAAAGTTAAGACAGCTCCAAGTGGGCTGGATGTTATAGTTTCTATGGGCTTGACTCAGGAGCATACTTAAATTAGATGAGTAGATAAATCTAGTCTAGTTGAATAACAGCATGCAACTTTGTACATGACACAGTGTTTGAGCAATTGACCTGGCGTCAAACATATCCTTGCACTGGAAGGTTGGGAGTTCAATCCCCAGCTGGGGTTAAGGCTCAGCTTTGGTCCCTGACATGAGTTTAACTGAAATCTGCTCTGTCTTCAAGGAGCTAAAGAAGTCTTGTCAGTTAGAGTAAATAATGGAAGATCAAAGCTAGCTACCTTTCTCTACTGAGCTTGCAGGGGAAGACTGATCATCATTTAGCATTATCTGACCTTTAGGCTGGATTTTCATACACAGTCTGATATCACTTCAGATGAAAGGACATTTTAAATCCCTCCACTTAATAGCAAATTTGAACTGTAAAATACAATGCATTTTACATGTATTTTGCACAGAATTTAAATATATTCATACCTTTGTGTGATGCACAAATCAGTAACTAGAAGAATTCCTCCCTCGTCTCCTTCCTGGACTACTATATGATTTTATTGCAACAAATGTGGTATTTCTGTAATTTAAAGCTGTGTTCTGGAATACATTTTGTTTCATTATCATTTTACCGTAAAAATGCCTCTTCCCATTTCTGTCTGAATCTCTGAAGCTAGAGAAAAGCTTTGGATTTTTCATCCACTGATAAAACACATGTTTTAATGGGTAAAGAGTTAGAAAAATACTTAACAATTTTGTAATTTCCCAGAGAGATTAAAAGACTTTGTTATGCAATATTCCCACCCAAAACGTTGGAAACAAATCTGAACCAAGTCACACAATATTCTTTCTTCTTTTTTGTTCCCTCTTTGCCCACATCAAGATTCCTGCTACACCTCAGCACTGCATCTGAGAATTCACTTCTCATTTACATGGACTCTACGGTTTCTTTTTTGTTATTTCAAGAGAACTTCTGGCTAAGGCACTCACGGGCACCTCTGGAACGTGAGCTATCCTGTTTACTGAGCGCAAGACAGCACCTTGACAACTTATTAAATCTTAAAACAGTTCAGGTCCTTTGGTCTTGCACACCATAACAGACTTCACAGTGCAGCAGTTAATGTAATTAATTTAGGATAGCCTTGAGTCCTAATTCTGGCTCACAGGACAGTTCAAATATTTTGAAATTTGAAAGCACAACTGCTTTATAAATTGGATAGCCAAGTGCATTAAGCTACACATACTTCTATCTTCTTTTCCACCCACCCAACGAATCTTTCATTTGTTTCTGTGCAGCATTACAGACTTGAGAACTTTCCTGAGATGCCTTTCTTCCAGCATCAGGAGAGGTAAGAGCTTGAATCAACATATGCAGGGAATTTAATGTATCTCTGCAGTTTTCCATCAGTGCTAGGAAGGACCTTTATCTGCAGCATCAAGTCCTACTCTATGTGTATTTTTAAAGCGTAAGCCCTGAACAGTTTAAGTTAGTGTAGAGCTACATTGCTGAAGTGATTACCGGGATATGAATGTCCAGGCAAGGAAGGTGCTTCCCAGCTGCTCTGCAGGAGGGAGCAGAGCGACATGGAGCCTGGTCCTTCCCCAGGGACCAGCGTGCACCACACTCAACAGTGAGCTCTCAGCCTGGCCTTTTCCCTCCGAGTACTCCGTCTGAGCAGCGTAAGCTGTTTGCTTGCTCAGTGTTCATATACTTGAAGGATTTAGTAATTACTTGTCAATTCTTCTGTTATCTTGAAAATTGATTTTATTTTATTTTTTTTAACCAAGTACTTCTCATTTGAAAAGCTTCTTTTCACTGCCTCTTAACTAAGGCTCCTTCCAAGTTAGCTGAATCTCACATCTTCCCTTCATCACCTAGGTTATGACTCCGCAGAGAGACCTTCTTGGCTGCCACATTTTGAATAGTTTCATGTGCAACAGCACATTCATGTGCCATATTGCTCAAAATCTCAACAATGTTTAACGAACACTGTTAAATGAACTGGCCTGTGTACACTCTGCTGGGTTTTTGGAGATAGGGAAAGCAAATAAGTGAAATAATATGGAAAAGAAAATCTCTCAAGCACAGATAATGCAAGCCAGCTCCAATATATTCGACAGCAAAAGACCTGGTTTCTCACTGTATCTGCCAAGCCAAAAACTTCCTTTATGAACATGCCTGTAGCACTCCATGGTTTGTAATCTGGAGCTGTGGTATGAGAAAAATAATATAAAAACCCTAAAGAAAAACAATATTTTCTTCCTTTTAATTATTTTCCCATTTTAAAGCTGTCAGATAATTGAAAAATGCATCTTGATATTTCAGCATGAAAAAGCAAAAAAATACACACCTGAAACAAGGTGGAGGTTTCTGTACTGCAAAGAATATATCTATCATACAACATCCTTGATCAAGCTAATTCCTGGAATATTTTTAAAAGCCTAGCCTTAATATAAGACATTAAATAATAGAACACATTCTATCATATGTCTTTGCTTTTATTTTCTGTTTCCAAACAGTTGAATAATCTTGAAAGGAAAACTCGTATCATTCCTTGGTCTTGCTTGTTCTGGCTTACTAGGATAAAATACAATAAACAAGCATGTTTTAAAAACTTATCCCAATTTCCCCTTCTTTTCTCAAAAAACCCCCACTCCTATAGTTTAATGAGAATAAAATTAGATCCATTCTGCAAAAAATCATATACACATGCTTAATGTTCTGCACATGACTAGTTTCAATGAAGTTAATGGATTTTAGTTGTTATCGGAGGTAAGTGAGAATTCATTATACGAGAAGGCTTCCTCTATTTAGAGGAAATAAAATTTAAACTACACAGTCTAGAAGTAATAGGCTTACTATAAATCAGGAATTTTATTGTAATGGTATGGTTGAACAATTAAATTAAACCAAGACCCAGAATCCACAGGAAATCAAATTTGATGAATCAGACCTTCAGCTAGTGCAAACTCATACAGATTGAAAGAAGCCAAAGATGCAGCATTTGAAACATGTGACTCTAGTGAAATGTTTCTATAGCAAAATAAACTCACCTTTTCAGTTTCTTGAATATTGTGCAATTAGTATATAGTTGCATGACTGTCATATCCATTATTTACGCTTAGTTTTGATATCCAGGTGATAATCAGCAGAATTACTTGATTTGTAACTTGTGCATGCCTTGAGCATTTCTCTTGCATGCCATTTACTAATCTTTCCTCAAAGAGATTATTCTAATATTCAAAATTCTAAGTCACTCCAAACAACAACACTCATTTTGAAATGACCAGCAGGTCAAGGGATGTCATCCTCTCCCTCTACTCTGCTCTTGTGAGATCCCACCTGGAGTGCTGCATCCAGCTCTGGGGGCCCCAGTACAAAAGACATCATCATGTTGGAGCGAGTCCAGAGGAGGCCACGAAGCTGATCAGAGGGCTGGAGCCCCTCTCCTATGAGGACAGGCTGAGAGAGTTGGGGTTGTTCAGCCTGGAGAAGAGAAGGCTCCGGGAAGACCTTATAGCAACCTTCCAGTACATAAAGGGGGCCTGCAAGAAATCTGGAGAGAGACTTTTTACAAGGGATTGTAGTGACAGGACAAGGGGTAACAAGTTTAAGCTGAAGGAGTGCAAATTTAGATTAGATATTAGGAAGAACTTCTTTCCTGTGAGGGTGGTGAGACACTGGAACAGGTTGCCCAGAGAAGCTGTGGCAGCCCCCTCCCTGGCAGTGTTCAAGGCCAGGTTGGATGGGGCTTTGGGCAACCTGGTCTAGTGGAGGGTGTCCTGCCCATGGCAGGGGGGTTGGAACTAGATGATCTCCAGAGATCCCTTCCAACCCAAACCATTCTATGATTTTCTGGTTCTATGAAACTCTCTTTTAATACATGTCTGCTTGAACATAAATCTTCCAACTGTATCACCCATGAAGTAGCTTTCTGTGACCTGCCCTGTCTACTCATCACCACACCAGTGAAGAAATTATGTGGGCTTTTGAGGATCTGTTCTTATGGACAACAATTGCTTCTTTTAGGAGCAATAAGTGCCACTGCTGACCCTATAACTCCCTGGACATGACTGTTATTTTGGAGAGAGAGACAGAGGGAGATGTCCATCTTTTCCATCAATACTCATACAAGGGATGCAGAAAATTTAACCCTATGTCATCTGGGTGAGGCATATCCTTTCTTTTCCTTTCCTTCCCTCTCTCCTTGCAGAGCCATAACAGTAGAGTAGTCTTAGGGACACACAGGGTCTGTATTGCATGTTGGCTGTCATTTCTCTAGCAGAGCTTACTTTGATTTCTCATCAATAGCTGAGCAAACAACAGCTGTCAAAGATCCCTAATCTTCAGCAATGTCCAGGCTGACTAAATATGCACATTCTTTATAAAACGTTTTACTTCTTCCATATGCTGCAGCTTTTCTCTAAAGAAACGTTAACACTCTGAAAATCAATCTTCCCACTTCGTGCTGCGGTCAACCTCAGAAAGAGTGGTTATTCTAAGTGTTTGATTCACAAACATTATCCGTAACCAACAATAACAATATCTGACTGAGGTTTGAAGTCTGCACATAACTGTGCGTGCTCACACACATATATCTCCACACCATATACACCTTACCTTCTAGAGGTGATAGCCATATGACATAATTCAAATCCAAATATTTCTGATAACCCTCTGTCTATAGTATAACTCCATGGTATGAGCCTTCACCTGAGTTTATAATATTAAAAGCTATCAATATTTTTAAAATTTTATTTGTATTTTATCCTAAAATCACTACAGATGAACAGAATGAGACAAGTACCCTTTTTTAGTAAAATGCTTAAAGGTGGTTTTTTGGGTTTTTTTTTTTTTGGTTTTTTTTTTTTTTTTTTTTTTTTCAGAAATGAAGAATTGTTATTAATCTGTATTGTTACCAAAAATGATTTATACATGATCAAGCTTATGATAAGCTGTTTCATATTTTTGAAGGAAAAAAAAAAAAAAGGCTTTTCATAGAGATTGGATGGTTACATGGATCCACTAAGCATGTCATAATATGCAAACCTCAATCTTGTGGATTTGGTGGGGCATAGGTAGGGTCCATTGACAGGTCTAAAGGAAAATTATTCATGAAAGTATAGTTTTTTAGGTAATTCAGAAACTTTCAGTCACTGTCCATGACTTTAAAATCTCTGGAGCTTTAAGATCAAATTAATTCTGTTGAGAAATCAATGGACTTCTAATATGAAGAATGATAATACACAATCTTTTAGTTTAAAGCCATTACCCCTTGTCCTATCACTCCATGCCCTTGAAAAGAGTCCCTCTCCAGCTTTCCTGTAGGCCCCTTCAGGTACTGGAAGGCTGCTCTAAGGTCTCCCCGGAGCCTTCTCTTCTCCAGGCTGAACAACCCCAACTCTCTCAGCCTGTCTTCATAGGAGAGGTGCTCATCAAGGAGGTGATCCTTAAATACTAACCAGTTGTTCTGAGCCCCTCTTCCCTCCAGGGCTTTGTCCCATGGCACTCTACCAAGCAGATCCCTGAAGGGGCCAAAGTCTGCTCTCCTGTTTCCATAGAAATATCCTTTGTTTGGTGCTCATTTGAAGGATTTAGTCATTTTTTTAGTACTCTCAGTAAATACAAATGGCATTATACCTGGTCTGGTAATTTAGAATAGTGTTGAATGGCTAGAGAGGTTCTATAATTTAAACACTGGAGCAAGCCCCATGAAGGCATGAGGAGAAGACTTCCAATGGAGGAATCATTTTCCTGTGCCCTATCTAGCCATTATTAAAAAAAAAATTCTACATCATTATTAATAGTAATAATAACATTATCCTGTATTTTATTTCATTTGTTGATGATAAAAGCTACATTTTTTGTGAATATGGTTTGTTTCTCAATTATATATATTAAATATAATATATATTAGATATATAGATTAGATTATATAGATTAGATATATATTAGATTATATGTATTAGATATAAATGAAATCAAGTGAACAGAGTACATAACAGTTAGTCCTATATGTATATAGCTAAGCTTGCTCTTTATAGTTATATTTATATCTTTGATAAGTAAAGTCTTTCTTTACTCTCTTCACTGAACACCGCTGTACACTAATTCTTTCTGCAGCATTCTTTCTTTCCCTTCCATACCTAAAGATTTTTTTTTTTATTTTTTTTTTTTACCATATGTAAAAGAAGTCTACACAAACATACTGCTTGATTTGTTTCACAGAAACCACTAGGTGCAGGCCACATAGGACTCTCTAAGAGAGGCATCACAGTGTTGAAACTATATGTATGCTGTACGGCTTGTCTTTTTCGCCTTGACTGATGCCACTTCTTACACCTCAAAAAGACACTGGGAACTTTCTCCAAGAAAGATAAAGGCCCATCCTCGCTAGCCTTTCACTATGTCCTTTGTGCATTAGTGAGGAGGCACTTAGTGTTTATGCATAATAGCTGCTCTTGAAGACCTTTCCTGACCTATGTTCCAGTGAACCCAACATTTAATTGGATATCACAGACTGATTATTTAAAATCTGTGGAGTTCAAGTCCTTTAAATTTCATTTCTGTGTGGATTCATGTAAAACTGATGTTCAGCACCGTGATTCATTTGATGTTGCTGCTTAGTATCCATTTCTCGCCTCACTTTACCTATTGTAGCATAGTCGAAGCACTCATGAAATAGGAGGAAAAAAAGACATTTGACTTACGTGACAGACTTCACATCCTGTACCTATGCTACCTGTGATCTGGGCATAAAGGAGATTTGAGGATTTTCCAGAGCGGTGAATTAAGCCTGCCCCACCAGTGAGGTCTGCCCAGTGCCCGGGCGGGCAGGCAGCTGCTGCTGAAGCTGTCTCAGCTGGTTGTAGGGTTAGGCTGAGCAGGAGGACACAGAACATGAATATTTAACCTATGAGCACAGATTATATAATCACATTTTTAAATTTAATGCCACAGTGGTGATCACCAAAATACCATGCCATTTCGGGTTACTAACCTTTTTAATGACTTAATGCTTGCAATAAATTAAGATAAAGTTTGATCTCACACTCCTACCTTAATTTGAATTGATTTTTCTTTGCCTTTAAAGAAATTACCACTTGAAAAGACCTCCGTCAGGAGAGTGGAATGCATGTCATTTTAGCAGAAACTGAAGGAAATAAAAAACAAGTCTATCTGCATGTTGTAGGAGTTTGGCACTGAACACAATAGTATCACTCCTGAGTGGTTAGTCACAAGGGTACCCAGCTGTAAAAAAAAAGTTCAGATTTGGCTTTAAGTCAGGACCTACTGTTTTTCAGCAGGACTGGAAATGTACAAAGCATAAAATGTTTTTGATGGTGCCAGAAAGGGTTTAATTTATACAGAACTCAGCACTATGGGTATGAGGCCCCCCCCCTCCAAGTTTTGAGAGGAGATACAGTTGTGCAGACTAACAGTCTCGATGTTTGCAAAAAAAAAAAAAAAAAAAGTAATTGGCTTCAACAACCAATGGGAATACTCCTATTTTTATTTTGCGTTATTCATTTAGCATGAAATGAGAATATGCTCAAAAAAAGCATATTGGAAGCAATATTCTCTCCATGAATGAGGTTGTTATTGTGAAGTAGGAAAAATTTTCCCTGAAGCAGGAAAAAAACCCCACATTTTTCTCATGCTTTTTCATGTCTTTCTTTTTATTATGCATCCTCCTAAGAATGCATAATAGTTTGCTATCAGCTTTATTTCTGTTTGTTTTCAAAGCTAATAACATTGTTCCTGTAAAAAGCTTACTATTTGTTTTTCTAGACTAGTTTATTGGAGAGGTACAAGAGAAATCCCTGTGGATGTATTTCCAAGAGACAGTGGAAGTTTTATTATTCTTGTTGCTCCTGCTGTTTTTAAATGGACAGATATATTTCTAAAACTAAAAATAAATCAGCTCATGGTCCAGTCTTTTGGAGACTGCTTTGATTAAGATAGAAAACTACCAAATAAAAGTGTGGATGAACAGCTCATACGTTCAGATATAAACCTTTACACTCCACTGACATGTATCATCTTTCGCTCTCCTTAGTTCTCTCTTTAGTCAAGTTTTCTCTCAAGGCTTCCAACCATACACTCCTAGCTGGTAAGCTTGTTCCTACTTTATATCTTGGTAACTTTGCTTCTTCATAAGTGCCAGATTGTTGCTAACTCTGTCCCCTCTAGTGCTCATCACTGCTACTCTTGTGTGGAATCAATCATGGGATATGTAGTTCCCTGTCAGATTTGGTAGTAGTCATTCAAAAAACTTTATCTTGTTCATGATTTCTGCTTTTAATGGCAGTATTTATATATAAATTGTGTAAAATCTTTCTCTTTTTTCATGAAGTCTTGCTTTACTTTGACTTTGCTTGTGAGAAAGTGTAATGACATGTGTGGGTCGTTTGAGTGCATTAGTGTGGGAGTGTATTCTGCAAATGTTCTTTGTCTGATGGCTGCCCACCTGTCTGACTTTTAAAGAGGAACATATTTGTTAGGAAATTACGCTTTCAGAAGGACACTATGAAGGTAAGGAAAGCTGATGAATGTAAAGCACATGACAACAGAGATTTGACTCAAAACTGGCTGTATTTTACACTTAGAGACCATGTTTTGGTGTTTCTGCACTAGTGTCTGTTTCTTTGTGCTTTGTCTCTTTCTAACATCTAACTTAGGAACAGAAAAAAGAGATGTCAACATAGCTCATATGCTTTCACAACATAAAAGCCATGTATTAAATATGATTATAAGTTTCCATGACCCCGCACAAATTTACTCACTGTTTTGATCAGGTACTCTAATGTCTGCTCTTTATATCTGAATGTGCTTGAGAGCCACTTAAATTTTCCACTTTTGAGCCATGAATTTCCCACAGTCTGTAACTGTCATGTGCTTGGCTGGAGCAAGAGAAGTACTCCGGTGAGGCAGGAATTCAGTGGGGCAACAGAAGCTTACAGCATGTAGGATAGCTGAGGTTTTGAGCAGGGTTTGGAACTGTCATACAGCTTTGAAGCTTTGATAGAGCCGTGTCAGTCCCCGAAACCTGCTGGGATGCCTTGAGGCTCAGTGCAGGCTTGCTGTCCTTACCTCGTTTTTCAGGCAGGTTTGGCAGCACAGTGAGCTCTGTGCTCTCATAACTATATTACTAGCAGCATCCATCACTCTTATTTGAAAGTCAGGGTGGGCATGTGATATGTAATGACATCTGCTCAGTTGCCTTGGGTTAAAAATGGGAGAGCAACAGAGGCACATCACCGGTAAGATGACGCCTTTATTTTTATTTGGGCCCTGTACCTATGGGATCTAAACCTGAAAACACATATCCTGCAATGGGTGTCCTTCTTCTTAACCAAGGCTGGGAAACTGTAAGTGCCCAGGCCACAGATGGTGAGGCAGATCCAGAGGAAATCCACTAGTCTGCAAGAAAACCCTAGAAAAAAAATAGTGTCCTGAAGACTTTTCCTGTGGCAGTTCTACTTCCCAAGACTGGGGCAACCAGTCTCCATTTCTACAGCCCATGGCACAACAAAATCTGAGCTGCCCCTTTCTAGCTGTGGCACTGTCTGGCCCAGACCTGCTCAGAAAGTCTGAGCTAAGATGGGAGTAGTTCATATCAGATATCTAGCAACATGGGGCAACCAACTGACTTCCTCTGCACCTCAGACCGGTAACTTAGGAATCGAAGCTATAACTGGGGCATAACCTGAAGTTGTTAATTTAATAAAAGACAAGTGCTTTCATATGTTCATTTCTTTAAAAAAACAAAAAACAAAAAAAAAACCAAAACAAAAACAAAAACAAAAAAAAAACAAACATTGCCCCAAACCATTGCTTAGCATTAATGTTTCCTCTATTTCCACCCTATTAGTAGATTCCAAAATTTGCTACAGTGCAACCTGTCCTATCTTCTTACTAGAGAGTAAGATGTATTGATACATCTCACAGGAGCTGTTTTGGTGTCCTTTAACTAATAAGAGGAACTAACCTAAGAACAGCAATGGTAGAAGAATATGACTGTTGATATTAGATGTGAATTTACACTAATTTGAATTCTGTTGGACTATCTTAAAAATATTACAATACAAATTTGTGATTTCGCTTCTCTGTTTATCTAATGATAATGCATTACATTTATCCTGGCATACTCAGAATCCTTGCATTTCAGAACAGGTAGAAACCATCTCTTTTTCCCAGCTGATAGCATCACATTGGACTTACTTGTACATAATATACTGTAAGAAAATATGAATTTTCTAGGAGTCATTTGCTAAAAGCAACTGAAGGATCAAGGGCAGAAGGGACTTATCTGTGAAGATACCTAAATAATGCTGTTAATAATGAGGGAGCAAAATGAGACTGAATGGTAGAGGGACTAGGTAAATATAATGGAAGAAAATAAGGAATAAAAATTATCACATAGGGCTTATATATAAGGAATTTCCATATGAAGAAAATCTTCCTACCTAATACTAATAGGTCTATGTTTGCCTCCAAAGAAATTTACTAAAAGTGTTGCTGAAAACTTAAAGGAAAAAACCAAAAATAATTGAGAGATGATAAGGAGTGGCATGGACTCAGCCAGACACACGAGGTCTTTTCTATTTCTACCATTCATAATCCAGATTGACAAACATGGACTTGTGCTTACCTTTTTCTTTCTCACCATGGCAATAATTTTTATTTCTTTCCTGCCATTCCTTTTTTGCAGATCAGTTTTCTCTCCAGATATTACCTCTTGTGATATGTCTCTTAGGCTTCTCTTTCTCTTACATCCACGACCCCTCTGTTGACAAAGGTATTATTGCAGTTTTTACACTAGCTTTATGATTATTGCTCATTGGAAGATTTTGTGAGGTAACAAACTGTATAAGAATTTATGCTTTTTGAAGTTTTTTCACTAGAAAGCTGTGGTGTCCTAAACAAGTGAGTATACTCATGATAGGGAGATGTGCACTGCAAATTTTAGGGAAATCTTTTCCTCTCTTCTGCTGCCTTTCTTCAGTTTCATCTCTTTAGGCAGCAGAACTACATTTTTCTCCTTTCTACACCTGTTTTCATTATCCTTTTCCTCCTTTTGCTCTCCCCACTTTTTTCTTCCAGTTAGTTTTTGCCATCTGCAATACTAAGAAAAAAAGCAGTGCATTGCATCATTTAGCCAGAAACCAGTTTCAGATTACAGTGATAATTAAAGTCAAACCCTATGCTTGCTCCTGTTGCCAGGAATATGTGATAACACCTGTACTCAAGGAACATCTTATTTTCCCACTGCAGCCCACACAGTGGGCTATCATGAGAGGAAGGTCAGAAGGAAGGCTAGAAGATGTCCTTGAGCTTCTTCACCGGGCAGTTGTTTCTCTCATCCTGTGAAAGGCTTCTTCTTAACTCCTTATCTGTTTGAGCACTGGCTATAATGATTTCTTTTCAACTGGCTTTCTGACTCTCTTCTTTGTTTGGTCCTTTATCTCCTGGCTTAGATCACATAAATAGATTCCACGAGTGAAACATATCACATTTTCCTGCTTCTCAGTTCCTTGCCCCAGACTCCTGTTGCAAATGATATCTATCTGATTTACAGTGATTGTCACTATCCTGTTACTTCTGCCTTTTTTTCCCTCACCTGAAAAATTTCAGTAAGAGTGAACTGCTGACAAGAGAGTTTTAGCATGTTCTGATCATACACATCACAGATTTCCAGTGAAACCCTCAAAATCTCAAAGCAGATTCAAATTCTCCCCAAAATACTTGATTCTCTACTTGGCAAAGGAGGAGATATACAAGTGATATTTGTGCGTGTATTTGCAGGAATATAAAACATTTATTAATTTCAACATACTAAAATATTAGGAAGAGGGGAAAATAAACCTAAGAAAAATCATACTGGCTGTGGTAAGTGAAATAGACTTTTGCTTTTCTTTACTAACTGTGACTAAAAATTTTTTTAAGCTAATGATTTTATTCTGGCTGGTAGAATGTGGGTGAAAGATTAAAGTGTTTTAAACAAGATTCAGGTTGTCTTCTGACTTAACCTGTTTAAATCCTGAAAGCTTCAAAGACTCCAAGAAAAAACAAGCATCCTGTACCATTGCCAGAGAAAAATTCACTCAATCCTTTCAAAGCTCAGAACACTCAATGTTTCTCAATTCTTTCTATTTATTACTTGTCCTTTAACATACATTTCTGAAAATAATAGATGAGATGTTTTTATTGGACCACATCTTAGTAGTAACAGCTTTTGGTTTCCTGTAATAAGAAAAAAACCCATTGTTTTGTATAAAAAGACACTATTTCAAAAAGGTTAAAATGTGATGTTGGGAAAGAATTTCTCCTCAGAAGCCTTTATTAAGTTTTCATGACCTTACTTTTCATAAAGAGCATACAAACTTTTCATTGTTTGGTTTGATGTTAGAACCATGAGGAATCAATGACATTACTGGGTGTATAGCATTAAATAGAAGGTAATACTTGGCTTTTTCAGGCAGCTTGAGGAGTAAGCCTCAGCAGAATAGTGCAACAGGTACCAGACTCCTACAGAAGATTATCATCCTAAATTCAATTGAAATTTTTTTATCAAAACCAGCAGTGTCTCTATGGTTGCAAAGGTGAGGTCAGATTAGGTCTCAT
The DNA here is from genome assembly GCA_013400195.1 of Aramus guarauna. Classification (NCBI taxonomy): domain Eukaryota; kingdom Metazoa; phylum Chordata; class Aves; order Gruiformes; family Aramidae; genus Aramus; species Aramus guarauna. The sequence continues at coordinate 310,016 of VXBL01008334.1, read as the reverse complement.
TGCAAGATGAATCCACACAGGGTTTTATATTCCCTGTCTTAATGCCCCATCTTTGTGCTTCAGAAAAGCATTAACTCATCACTCATTGATGATCTCTACAAATAAGAAAAATCTTCTTGCATGAGCTTTTATTCATCTGGCGTAACCTCTTCTTATTGCAATAACCTGAAACAAATGACAGATTGATAGGAAAATGAAATGCTTCTTTAATGAACTGTCACAACACAGTACAATCTAGACCTTCATGCTACTGACTTATAAATCCCTTTTATATTATCTGAACAATTACAGTGGATTTGTGACTGATAACTGACTGCTGTGGATTAATATCTTAGTTCGTAATGTGGTCAGGCTCAGGTTTTATGGTTGAGAAGTCCATTAGACTTCACCACACCAATTCCTCTTGTCTGTGGTTTATTAAACTTTCAAGTCACAGAAGAGGTTAACATCTTTTGGGCAACAAAATTTCAATACATGTATGTGATCTCTTACGTTGCCAAAAAATCATATTTTCTCTGAGCTTCTTGTTTACTGAGATTTAGTTAATCCAAGTAGCTAATTTGCCATTAGTCCATTTGTCTTAACCAGTGAAGTACTGCAATCTAAGTTGGGACAGGTAAGTTCCTGGGGTTTTGTTTGTTTGGGTTTTTGTTGTCGTTGTTGTTTGGTTGGGGTTTTTTAATCTCCTGACTGGAACTTGGAAGTCATTCTTGTTTGAAATAAAAGGATATCCTCCCTAATACAACTTCAGATACCTCAGGTCACATCTCACAGTATTATTTGGAATGCATAGAGATTCAAACACAGTGTTGAATCTGATAAACATATTACTATTACTTGCGTGGTCCTAATTGCTACCACTTCTAAGTCAGACCTAACACACACTGGGTCTGCTTCCATAGTGACTGCTCTGGAAAGCTGTAACAAAGCAATCAGAACTATTCTGTGAGCAGTAAAGTGGCTGTATAACTAAAGTTAACATACAACTTTTCCATGGTTGCCATAAATAATGGAAGAAAAAAGAACCAACATCTCTCATGGCTGATATGGCTACATGGTTTTTCCTATTCAGGAAGAAATGCGTAATCTAACATTTAAATTCTTTCTGTAGTCAGACTAAAAGAGAAGCCACAAAAAACAGAAAAAGAAAATCTTCTCCTTTAGAAGCGAACCTCAGATATGCTTCTATGAAGAGAGGCAGTTTATAATTTCTTCAGCAAGTGCTCAGAAGAACTCTATAAATAAGGGTTGGAGCTTGTCTTTCAAAACAAATAAGTTTCATGACCTGTGTTTTGCAGTGACAATTTGTTTACCAAAATAATTCTAGACTGGTGGCTGATGAGTCAGTTTGAAGAGTGACTGAGATAGGCACAGCTGAATTACTTTAAGTCTGGTCTCATGAACTGAAAACAGAACTCTCAGCTGAGGGCAATAATAGCTCCTGTCCAAAAAGGGATTGCTAGGGTCCTGGGTGTCCTTCAAGAACAAAACAAAACAGAAAGCCAACAAACAAACAGAAACTATGGGATTGCTCCCAATTTATTTGTATTCAATCTAAATTAAGTGGAACATGCAAAGAAGAGGAGAAATGTATTACATATGTTTTGCGGCATGTGTAGCATTAGCAGCAGGAAAACGTGGCTGTACTATCAGACTTAAGAAATTTGTTTGTGGGTAAGGATTATGCCTAAGATACAAGACACACAAGGTTTCCAAGGGTTTTTTTCTTTTAGGTCCTCTTTCTCATCAAGTAACACGTCACTTATTGAGACAAATAACCATTTTCTGAAGAAACTACCATCGATGGGGCTGCAGTGGTGATTTGCCTTAGCGTTAGGGCTGCCCACAACACAGTCTGCCACTTTAGAGTGTCTCTTTCACAATGCCTTCCCAGGGGATTTAGTCTTGCATTAAAAAAGCAGAACTTGTGTTAAATTCACCAATTAAATATGTAATTAAGAAAGGGAATTTAATTTTCCTGGCACTTTGAAAGAATAAATGGAAAATATTTGCCTCCTAGATCTGGATGAATGTTTCTAGCATTGCTTAAATTTTTCTGAGGGACACAGATATTTAAACATTATGAGAAGAGAGCTTTGTGAAAACAAAGTGTTTTTTTTCACCTGGATTGTCTAGTGTTCTTTTCAGGGTACAAGTATTGATGTGTACCTAAAATAAATATTTTCTTTAGTGAAAAGGAAGAACTCATAACCAAAATTTTCACTTCTGGATCTTACTCCTTATTTTAAGTATTTGCTCAAGTTTAAGCATGCAAGTACGAATTCTGAAGGCTTAATACTGGCAATTAAACTTCTGCTGAAATTGAGGCATTTATTTTGATTTCTAATTCATTGGTTCTTGGCTGAAGTCCCCTTCTTCATAAGACACCATTAATTCCTAAAGGTGTCCAAACATTTGTTAGCTATCTCTCAATAGAATTTCACACAATCTGCATTCTACTAAAAAAAAAAAAAAAAAAAAAAAAAAAAAAAAAAAAAATATAAAAAAAAAAAAAAAAAAAAAAAAAAAAAAAAAAAAAAAAAAAAGGTACAGAAGAGTTACCTGAATGTTCAAATAGCTTGAAAAGGGAACTTTGCAGCATGTAAGTATGCAATCATGACTTCTGGAGCTTTGTTTCCGTCAGTGTCGCCCCTACTTTGCTGTCATTCTCCTCCCTCCTCTGTAGTAGGGAAAGATTTCCCAATAGAATGACAAGTAATCGCCATTGCTGGTAACATGATGTGGGAGGTGATTTGTGTTGCAGCATAACAAGATGGTCCATTCCCATTTTTGAATCCAGAGCCTTATCAGTTTTCATTGATGGATAAATAAAATGTCTGGGCTCCTGAAACCTCACTTAGAAGAGGGCAGTGATACTTCCGGTATTAGTGCCAAACCGATAACACCTTTTTCAGATGACATTATTAGAAAATAGCAAAGACTTTTCTTTTCTTTTCTTTTTTTTTTCTTTTCTTTTCTTTTGAAGTAGGTATTGAAAGGTGCTGTCCTAGGCTCAGGAAACTTTAACATTTGGTTTCACTGTGAGGGAAAACTTGACTGTTTTCCTTTCCTTCTATTGTTAAAGAATGACATGGTCTCAATTATACTTTATTTACAAAACTCCATTTCCAGAGATCAAGACTACACTCTGAGAGAAATATGGCTTCAATTTTCCCCTTGGATGGAGTGGTTTTATCAACACACAGAATTTCTTGTAAAATATATCCTAGAGAGAATATAAAAAATAAAAGTTTAATGTTTTCCTAAGTGCTCCATCTGATTGATGTATTCCCAGCAGAGTGATTTAACTGCTTCATTGCTGTGACCTATATGCTAATTCTGACAGTAGAAATTTTACACATTTGAAAAGAAAAATGGGAAAATTTAGAGTGAAGGAGCTGACATTTCATACTGAAAACCAAAGGAAAAATTCTGTCCCCTCCAGAGCTATTGCCAGTTGAACATTTGACAAAGCCAATTGGATATTTGACAGGAAAACAGTGAGTAATACTACTTTTTACTGTGTATTGGAGTATGTTGTGTTCGTTTTGTTCCTGCAGTGTTTGGCTATTCATTTCTTCTTTATCAATATGAAACTGTTTATAACTAATTTGCCTTGCGATTTATATTTTGAGTTGATTAAATCTATTCATTACACACTTTAGGGACTTAAATAAGTCTCCAGATTTGCTGTAATAGCTCCTTATGGACTTCTGGGAATCCTCAGATAAATTAAATTGTCCTAGCTCTACTGGCTTAAATGAAAATATGATAATTTACAGCTAAAGATATGTACCCCAACAATTGTTAACTTTAGCACATGAAGACAAAATCATTAAGAAAATAGCCATTTCTGTCAGAACTAGATCTGAAAAACAAAGCCATCTGGCATCTGCAGTCATTTAAGGTTACTCATTTCACATGTGTTTATTTGAAAGTTTGGAGGGAACAGATTTGGGGAACATATATACATACCATAAAGCCCAAGAAAGTTATACTAAAGAGGTTAAAGCAATTTGTTAGTTATTGGGATTTTTACATGGTGTATTCCTGTCTTCTGTGTTGTCTTTTCTGTTAATAAAGTAGTTTTAGCTGATAATGTCTGTATTTCTTGACAAAGGACATTAATTTTATTTTCTGTTGCTTTGTTTTCTTAAAATAGAAAAGATTTGAAATGTAAACATGTGGGTTGTTTCTAGCGTATGGAAAACTAGACCAAGTAAGATGAAGCTGATCAAGTATGCAAACATACTCCAGCTTTGAATAAAGTAGAACTTGATTTCATGGCATGTAGGTTAAATACTGTTGTTCCATTAAAAGCAGTCTTTAAGATTTTCTTTCCATACTTATCTTTCATCACATCAAGCCACAGTATTCCTGGAGAGTCAGACAGAAAATTAAACTGGGGTCTTGAACATGTGATTAAAGAAGGGCTGGTTTTCTCAGCAATGAAAACGTAATTTGTTAGATCATGTATGTGTAATCTGAAGCAGCAAAGAACAATATTATAGTAAAACTTTGATCTAACAGTGTATATGGGAAATATGACATTTCTTGCCTTGTTACAAACTTGTTACAAAAATCACAGCATAAAATAATGGAATTAAAATTTTACATATCTACTTTAGGATTTTTCTCTTTATCAGCTTAGTTTCTGACATATTCACAGGGAAGCAGAAGAAGCACCAAAATATTTAGAAAATTAGCTTTTATGACAGAGATATTATTGTACTTGGAAAGTCTGTTTTCGGTTGCAAGATACATAAGTCACTACACGGACTTTTTTCAAACCTTGGCTGCTGTGTTATTCATTGCAGCCCTTCGGAAGGTAACCGGCCCCTAGGCAGGGCCCCACTCTTTGTCATGACAAAACATGAACTGCCTGTGTCATAAGCTTTAGTGCCAACCATTCAGCTGATTCAGACATTACCCTGTTCTAGAGCTTCTTCAGTCCTGCTAGGGTTTGTGTAAGTCTGCTTAGGTTTTGACCTGGTGATGGATAACCTGGCAGAAGCTTGCACGTCCCCTCAAATCCACAGGTAGCTACATGGTGGGGCACTGGTGTTTCTTAGTGTGCTGTCGAGTCTCTGACGTGCTGCGTATCTTACTGTCTGTGTGCTTGAGATTTTGTCTAGGGTGAGGAAAAATGTGCACCAAGGTCTTGCACATGGCCTGACTTTGTCAGACAAACCCCGGGCACCCAGGCTGGGCTGCTGGGAGCAAGGCAGGGGCATCTGCCCCATACGCGACACAGACCTCGAGAGCTGCGGGAAGGCAATGGGAGGTACGATGGATGAAAAGGCACTGGCTCGGGGGGTATGATGGAAAGATGGCTGTATTATGGTAGGAAAGGATGAAACAGAATTGCATTCTGAGGGGGGTGGAGAGGAAGAATTTTTAGCTTTATTTTGGAAGCAGGACTATTTTACAGTGAAGATTTCACATACACTGAATTTTGATGCAAAATGTTCCTTATCAAAACCCTTTGCTAAAGCAATGCTGAAGGCTGTCTTGTACTCAGTATTTTTGAGGCAACTCGTTTGGTGAGTAAAATGGAAAATAATCATAATAATACTAAAAGCAATAAAAATTTAGAAACATACAAAAATAATTAAATTCAGAACCCTTTTTGACCATTCCTACTTTCTTTGGCAGAAAAAAAATAGGGAAAAGAATCAATATTGGAGTAGGGATAGATACTTTCATTGTACGTTAAATTGATGTCATCTAATAAGTAACCTGACTAAGGACAGTGAGTATGACAATGTCTCTGCTGTTAAATAAAAAATGCCAGAGACTAATGTCAAATAGCACTGATTCTTTTACTTCATGTGGTTCCATTCTTCCTCCCCAAAGCAGATTAAGCTCTTGGTTTTTTTTTTCTGGACCCTGGATGATGTTTTGTGTCCTTAAAGTACTTTTATTTTCTGTATGCTTTTTGCATTTGTAATGTCTGAAATAATGAGAGGGTTATATAGCTGCTTCTCAGAGTGGCATTTTTTTGTAGTGTAAAGCATAGCATGTGTCACAAAACTGGGGTGCAGTGGAATGCAGACAAAGCCTTTCTGGGACAGTGTTGTAGGGACTTTGGAGGGCAGGAGAACTAAACCTAAACCACAGCTGCTGAAAAAGCAAACCTTGTAGGAGCAGTTCCAAAAAGAGACAATGTTAAATAAAGTCAATAGGTTGCTCCCGGGCTCTCTTTTGCTGAGCTGTGCAGACCTGCCCAATGAGACAATTTGTTAAGTAAAACAGTGAGTGGGATTCATTTCACCGAACCAAATATGAAATGGTTCTCTAGATCTTTTATATGAATGGAGGAAAAACTCTTAGAATATATAATTCAAATCATCCTAACACACAGAGCTAAAATAATTCAGATAAATCATGCCTTACAAATAAGAGTTTCTCTCAGTTGGCTTTCAAGTCAGCTAGATTTAAAGCTTAGGCCTAGGCAACTATACGAATCCTATTGCACCAGATAAATGTATCAGAAACATTCCTTCTGTAGCATCCCTGATGTGGATTATTTTTCTCCTGTTATATCATGGATTATTACTGCTTGAAGTAGCACATTGCAAAGTGATTACCAGAGAAGTATTAAATGTTCATTTCCATTTACAGTAGACCAACAGTACCTCAAAGACACAACTTGAACCTCAGTGGTTGCCTCAGTCCATTGACTTGTTGACTAGTAAGGTGCCCCTGTATTCTGAGCAGAAGATATGTTTCAACATAATGCAAAATAAATTAACCAAGATGAAAAAAAAAAAAAGATCAGAAATGTCACACACATAAAAATTATTTAAAATGAAAATATCATTGGTGGGTCAATAGATGAGGAGAAATATGAAATTTGGTTACTTACTCATATGCTTCCTGCCCATGGAGAGTGTGAGAACAAACACTGTCAGAAAATAACAGTATTTGTAATAATGCATGTACAAAGATGCAGGCCAGGCTGTTTCACAACTGGAGAATTTATCTTTTATCACTGACCATTCTGTTATCATATGGAAGTCCTATCTTCTTTTACTGTTATACTACTGCTACTGTTAAGTTTCGTATTGTTCTGATCCCACAGACATTTATTCATTGTGATATGATTCACTTCACAGGTGTACACTGGTTGGTCTTTTCAGTTAACTCCCTTGAAGGATGAATTTTAATCCTTTCTTTATCAGCATGTTTAAAAATCATATCGATCACAGTTTACCTTTCTACTTTTTTTAGCACGCATATTGTTACCACATGCTTGAATTAAGGAAATAATTCTGCTGATCATTTGCATGCAGGTAAAGAAATTCTCCATAGTACTTTCCAAACCTTGAGACATTTCAGGTATTTATGGTTATATTGTAAAGTAGAATTACTTACATTTGCCTTGTTCTGATCTGTAAAATACTGGATGCTTGTTGCTCAGCTTGTGGGATTTTGATTTTTTTTAATTATATTTTTTTTTTATAAAACTATCTTCATTAACACTGACTATAGCTCATTAAAAATACATGTTTCTGAATGACTTTCAGAAGTATGTCCTGTAAAAATTTGAGATTAAGTAGAACATAAAATGAAAACAAACTCCCCCATATGAATTCCACAGTTTGGAAAGTCCCTTTCTGCTTTTCTCCTCCCATAATGTGGATTTGAGAGAGAAAAAAAATACTTGGCATTTTCTGTTGTCTCTGCTTGTAATTGCTTGCAGATCCCTCATTGTCATTCACAGTAGTATTCTATTTCCAGAATTTTATAATTTTGTTCACTGTTAACTAATGCAGTGTTAGCTAAATATTATTGTACTTTACATATTCTTGGAAGTAATTTGGTTAATACAAGTATTCATCTAGAAATGACTTTCAGTCTTTCACAGTACTCATTAAACCACAAAAAGGGAATGTTCCTGTATTTTTAATGAGTTTCAGAGATGTTTTAACAACAAGTTACTTAAAATCTCTGCAATTAATACAATTTAACTATGGTGTCATAATATTACATGTCACTTTATATATACTAGTAGTGCTACACCTCCCAAGGCATTGATCCTCCTTTGTTTGTGGTGCAGAAGACAGAATTGCTCTCAGCCATCTGCACGAGTTCAGCTGGAAACCTTGGTTAAGAACCATCAGTAAACATCAGCTAATGCTTTCCCCTTGCACACAAGTGCTTTGGGAGGGAAGACACCTCAGGAAGAGAGGTTCCTGCAGCAGACGGTCTGTGTGGAAGTGCCTCTGAATGCATTTTCCCTAACCCATTAAATATCTATGAACATGCACAGTCTGTATAAGAGTTGAATTGAAATGCAAGATGAATCATGTTATTTGAGCATCCTGCTTTTCAGGACTTGACATCCTCTGTCCGTTGAATCCTCTGACAGATGCCTCTCAACTTTGTGCTAATTTTGTGTATTTTAGGTAGCTTTATGTTAACTAGTCCTAGAGGCTTCGCTATCTATACAAACCCCTATGTTAATGATGGGTGGCCTTGTTCACCTCATGATGGACTGTGAACCTGACTTTCACAGAGGTTGTGTTGAGCTCTTATACTGAGTTTAGATGAATTTTGTATGGCTCCAGTTTTGCACTGTGGTTTATTTATTTTGTTTAATAACTGTTTTTTATTCATAGAACAGACATTTAGTATTTGTGGTGGGACAGGAGACTCCGTTTATAATTCAGCTTTGAAGAATCTCAGACACAGTAGATGAACTGATTGTTAGATCTGTAACTGGTTTTTTTGTCCTCTTGTTTGTAAAATAAACAAGTAGAGATTAGATGATTTCTACAAAGCTGTATGCTTTAAGCCTGCAGAACATCAATAGGGTGTATAAAACTGTTTGTTTTCTTGCTCTGTATCAATTCCTGAAGCAACAAATATTTTCTGACAGGAACAGAGAGGATCCTGCGTCAAACTGTCAGTCAAAAGATTGATAATATGTAGCTTTAGTTAAAGTATGTGCATACTTATACATTTAGTTATAATCTTTATAGACTATTCGATATAATTTGCTGAGTTGATATGGACATGGTTTACAACAGAAATTATTCATACTCAGCCGATGCAGAAAATCTTTTGGCTGTCTCAAAACACATCACAATCTGGTGAGATTACAAGAAGGTACCTTCAAATTTCCTCTAATGCTAGCAATCTCCAGTTCCACTGGATGTCCAAATGTTCAGGTTGCTCATAGTCCACACTAGGGACAGCAAGGGAGAGGCAGAAGAATAACTTTCTCCTGACCAAAGAAAGGACAATATTTTATACTATGAATATTTTTCATTCCAACTCTTCCCTTTTAAATGTAGATAACAGAGAGAAATGGATTTTTAAAAAATCCACCCCTCAGTGTATTCTTGGAGAATGGTTAGCAGTTACGTAAAGGGCTTGGCAAATACCATCACATCACCTCATAAAAGAAATATGTACCTTTATTGTCAGGTCTCTGAAGTCTGAGTGATCCTTTGAACTTTTTACTCCCCCAGAGTTTCTTGTCTAGAGAAAAAGACTAATTAAAGAGTGAAACCACATAAACAGATGATTTTTTGGCTGGGGTGACCCAGTCATTCAAATTCCCCTCTGGACTTCTGTAATTCCTTATAGCTTGTACCTGAGCACAGAATCTGTGCAAATGTTTCACTAAGCACAGAAACAAGCAGTAGTGTTGTTTTCCATGTAGTGTTGTACCTGTGCTGAGACCCTTCCATTAATTTTTGGACCTTCTGCAGAGTGGCTCTGCCCATGCTGGAGATTCACTCAGTTTCTCAATGCAACCAGCTCTTCTGAAAATTGTGTTCCACAGGAGCCAGGCGAACTTTAGAATACCATACTCTTTGAAAGTGAAGTTGTAACTGTGTGGAACAGGGCTATCTGACAAACAAATGAAGTCTCTGAAGCATTACAAGAGAAAAAATAACAGGATATTTGCAGACTCTCCAGCCTCAAAATAAATGTAAAATTCACTGTTTTGATTCATTGCTTCTGTAGCCACAGCTGGGAGTGTTGAAGAAGAAAGTACATAAAAAAGTGGGAAAGAAATGAAGACAAGAGGAAAGAGAGATGAAAACAAAAGTTTAATAAAAATGAAGGGACCAATGGTGAAAGTACACAGAAAAGAACAATAACACCCACAGGAGTTCCATTGACTGTTTGTAGACCAGTACAGAAGAAAATGAGGCATCCTGGCCTATTTTTGTTATGAAAACACCCTGATTTGTGAATTGAAGATACAGACGAATTAAGAGGTGATGAAGGGGCATAAACAAAGCTTCTTTGTAGTGCCATCGTCCACCCTGTACACAATATTTATAGTTACTTGTGATATTTAAACTGTTGTCCCTCTGGCAGAGTTGCTGCACAAATACTTCAAGCTTGTAGCAAGTGTGTAACAAAGACAGTCTCTTCTTCAAACAGCTAAGGTGCAGAAGATGGAAGGAGTATACAGAAATAAGAAAAAAAGTACAATTTGCAAAATGTTGAGTTAGGAAACCTAAAGTTTGCAGCTTGCCCCATCTTTATTCAAGTATGAATTGTAGGGTGCTTATTCAGGTTTGTTGTGTTGATTCCCTGTGGGATTTTTTTCCACAGCATCTCTTCAGCTAGAGCAACCCATTCGTGCTATCAATTCTATCAGCAAGGCATAACTACAGTCATTTTAACTCACTGACAGAGCACTTACAAAAATTGTAGGCTTATAGACAGATCTGTTGCAAAAACAATGAAGTAAGTAAACAAACAAGCACACAGCAACTCTTCAACTATCATAGTGCTCTGTGAGGAAAGTAATTACCATTGCCCACACTTTAGGACATTAAGAAAACGCTCAGTGATTAAGTAACTTTCTCATGGGTGAAGATGGATGAAATTTTATCTGATCAATACATAAAATTCGAGAAATTTTGGCTTCCAATTCCATTTTCCACTTCCAACGTGAGATAAATGCAGTGTCTTGTATTCTGTGTAGATAACCACATGAAGATATATTGTATATCTTCATATATTGTATATATTAGAGAGACATTTAAAAGTTCAATACCATCCTTCCAGCAAACTAGCAGAATATTGTTAGTTTCTTTAGCCATTTTAATATGTTCTAGAAACAGAAGGTTTAGGCTTCAAAGGTGAAAATAAACTAACTGTAGCCTGAACAGCCCAAGGGATGATATAGGTTCACAGAAAAATAAACTGTGATTTAACAGCCTTGTCTGATCTTGTGTGAAAGAGCTACAGTATTTGGATATGTCTGGGCAAGATGCCGCCTTATAATTATGCATGAGAAACCCACATATTTCAGCTTAATCCATGCAGCACTAATACATCCTTTTACAATGTTTGGATTTTTCACTGTATTAAAATGTTCATTTCTGGAAGTAAAACAGAGAAATATAAGTACTTTTTTAACACAGACAAAGTAATGGTATGTGCTTAGTTCCAGCTATTGTAAGTCATGAATCAAGGGGCAAAGAGGTAAATAAGGCCTTAGAAGATGAAATACCTAAATGAACACAACAGAAACCTAAGCTGTGTGATCCTGTAACCTGCTTAAGTTATATACAGGTTTTGCAGCATTGGAAAAAGCTGTCACTTTCAGGAAGGAAATAAGTGTGCTTTTTTTCTTTTTTTTTTCTCTCTTTCCCCCACTTCAGAATTCTGTAGCACTTGCAGATGATAACATAAAAAATGGAAATCTAATCATGTTCTGACTTGAGATATTCTGTAACTTTGCTGGGACATATTTTATCCTGGCAAGATAAACTCTTTATGGCCACTGGTATTTATATCAGAGTATATAATGAAGTTGCATTCATCACTGATTCAAAGCTACCCAAGAGTTGGGGACAGCAGTCCCTCATCATGCAAGGTAAGTAATTCATTTGCTAAAGATGTGGAATGAGATTTCACAGGTGAAGCATCAGATGTGAGAAATGGTGTCAGAAAGACTGTGAGATACCTGTAGCTGTGCATTGTTATACTGTGATAAGAAAATATCTGACATTCTAAAAAAATCAGCAATGTTGTTATTGCTGGAGGATCATATTACATCTGCAGGTGGAAAACATTCCCAACAAGATAAGAGGTTCAGCTAGTATTCCACAGATCTTTACAACTGTAAAAAGGAAGAGCGAGAATTTAATTTATAAACTCCTGTGGCAGGGTGTTTACTCACAGTGCTGAACAAATATATCAACTATTATTTATTCTAACATCATTAATTAGGCAGTGTTAGTGAGGAGTTAGAAGGATGTGTATGCTTGCAGAGCTATACACCTGTGCTCAAATTCATCCATTAATCTTTGAATTAACTAATAAAAGAAGTAGAATACAAATGAACAAGTCAAGAAAAACTTTTACTCTAAAGACAAATGGCAGACCAAGAAGTATATACAAAAATTATAACTCATATCTATTTCCATTCTTTTATTACTCTAAGTTTATGAAAGCTTGATTTAAATATCAGAGCATTAAAATTAAAGTCCTTTGACCTATATTATAGGAGGTCAAGCAAGGATCATCACAATGATACATTCCATCTTTCCAATCCATGATTTTATTAACAATACTGTAGAAGTTTGAAAAGCTTCTGTTTCTTCAAAATCATCTAATCTTTAAAGATAAATGAAATACAATATGAATGCATTTATTTTAATGTTATGAATATTTGACTGGTAAGTGGTTAGGAGCAAAACTAAGTGGTTATCATACAATTAATAGACATTAAATATAATTATATGTATATTTCTATATTAATTACATATCCCCATAGAATTAAATGGCTATTAACTGATGCTCAAATGTTATGGAAATTCTCAGCCAGAGGGAAGGCATTTACATAGTTTTACCTCCTTTTCTATACCTGTTGATTGCATCAAGAAATCTTTCAAATCTGCCACCATAACCCTAATTTGCCTAATTCTAATGCTCTTCCCCTTTCTCCTCTCTACCTCCAATTTATTTCCCTATAATTTTATTTACTTACACTTCATATATTGTGATTCTTCAATTCCATCCATTTCTCATTTTCTATGAAACTTCCTATCAGCTAACAGCAAAAATATAGTAGTATAAATTATATTGAGGGTAACCCACACTGTATCTAGCTCTTTGTCATCACTTTGTGTGTAAAACTCACACATGACATGATCCCTTCCTGCACTCTTCCCTCTTTCTCTATGTTAAATTGTATAGGGAAGAGTATGAGGAAAGGCTGAGAGAGCTGGGTCTGTTTAGCCTGGAGAAGAGAAGACTGAGAGGGGATCTGATCAACACTTATAACTATCTAAAAGAAGGGTGTCTGGAGGAAGGGGCCAGACTCTTCTCAATGGTGCCCAGTGACAGGACAAGGGGCAATGGGCACAAACTGGAACACAGGAAGTTCCATCTGAACACGAGAAAAAACTTCTTCCCTGTGAGGGTGACCGAGCACTGGAACAGGCTGCCCAGAGAGGCTGTGGAGTCTCCTTCTCTGGAGATATTCAAAACCCCCCCTGGACGCCATCCTGTGCAACCTGCTGTAGGTGATCCTGCTCTAGCGGGGGGTTGGACTAGATGACCTCCAGAGGTCCCTTCCAACCCCCACCATTCTGTGGTTCTGGGTGATTCTGTATTACATTGTATGAAAAGTGGGTAAGGAATTTCATTCTCTGAGGTACATGCACTTCCAGGGGTGTGAACCAAAATGTGTTTTTAATTATATTCAGTGGACTGGAAAGTAAATTTAAGGGAAAAGAAATTTAAGCAGACATATTATGTTGGATTCCTAATGTTGTTAACAGTATGTTTCAGAAACAGCAAGAGCCTTTTTTGAAAAAAAATCTCTTTATTTAGAGATGTATTGTTTTATTCAGTAAAAATTGCACTTACTGTTAAATCAATTTTACTTTTTATCCCATAATGATCTTTCTCTATGTAGTGGTCTCAGATTTTCTCTCTTTATTTCTTCATTGTTAAAGCTACTATTAATGTCTACTTCTTCATTTAGGTACTTTTTTGTTACTATAGTAAAGTAGACTTCTTAGATTATACAACTGTGGTATTCAGATAATTAATGGAGAGGTATTGATTCATACTCAATGCTTTACAGACTGGTAACTGCTACATTAGATATTTATTGAGAAAGTGAGACATCTGTCTGTAATATAACAGGAATAAAAATGTCCTATGTCCTTCAAAATAAATTAAGGAAATATCTATGCTTGAAATAGGAATGAAAAAATGTCATAAAGAATTTTATAAAGCATTATAAAAGTAAAAATAAAAATACCTTATTATAATATGAAATATTATTTCTTTTTCAAGGGAGCAATTGCAATGATTTTATTATTTTTAATATAGAATACAAAAATGTAATATTTATGGAAATGCTGTATAATTGAAATTAGGAGAATTCATCCTAAATACCCTGCTGTGTCCGAGTCTTTGAAGCCTAGAATAGCACCTGTTGTGGTTTAACCCCAGCTGGTAACTGAGCACCACGCAGCCATTCCCTCCCAAAGGTGATGGGGAAGAGAATGGGAAAAAACTTTGTGGGTTGAGACAAAGACAGTTTAATAGGACAACAAAGGAAGAGAATAACAGTAATAACAATAATAGCAGTAGCAAAAACAATAGCAATAACAATAATAACAATAACAATAATAACAATAATAAAAGTGATACACAAATATAATTGCTCACCACATGCAAAAGGGAAAAAAACCCAATCTGATGCCCAGTCTGTTTCTGAGCAGTGATCCCTCCTCCCAGCTCGCTTCCTCAGTTCTAAAGGGAGCATGACACTGTACGGTAGGGAATATCCCTGTGGCCAGCCTGGCCAGCTGTCCTGGCTGTGCTCTCCCAGCTTCTGCTGCACCTGGCAGGGCGTGAGGAGCTGAAAAGTCCTTGACAGTGTAGACACTACAGCTACCCAGCAACAACTAAACACATCAGTGTGCTATCAACATGATTCTCATACTGAATCCAAAATACAACACTATACCAGTTAGTATAAAGAAAATTAACTCTATCTCAGCTGAAACCAGGACACCACCCAAAGCCACTTGCACCACCAGCAGTAAGTCTCCAGTTCAAGCTGCAGCCAAAGTAGGCCCAGCCTTGGAAAACAATGAAAAATTAAATAGTCAACATTGATCAAAATGTAGCTTTAGGTAATGTAGATCTGATCTCCAACAAAATAATTAATATGTAAGAAGGGAGTTCAAATCTCTAGTTTGTCTGACAATGTCTACAATGTATGGCAAATCTCTTATTGGTGACAACTGGGATTCTTCAGGGAGATCTTCTTCAAAGATAAGGAATAGGAACTTACTAATTTACTGAAAGCATGGTTTGTTTATCCTGTTAATGACATAGCTGGATCACATATGCAAGATCCATCCCATGACAATTTAGCTTTGAGTTATGACTTGCTAAGCTTCTAATTTACTTTTCAGATAGTGAGCATGTCAGAATTGGTACTTTTTCCCTATAAACAGTCACAGACAAAGTTCTAGCTGGGAGTTATGAACACAAATAACAAAGTACAAGCTGATCACTCCTATAAATAAAAAGTAATTCAACAAAAAAGAAATCCTATCCTACAGGATGAAAACCAAACATTTCAGCATCATCTTGGAAGAGAGCTCTGAAAAGGAACTCTTCAATAATATTTTCATATTTAAAAGAGCAAAAGTATTATTTAATTCATTAACTATATAGGTTATGCATGACTCCACAATAATCTGGGGGGCCATATTCTATTGACTTAATAGTTTATTTACATTTAAGACATAAATGCCACATATTTCTTCCATTAAGTACCTTAAAGTTTTTAACATAATCCAAGTTTTTTTATAGTACTGCCACACCAACAAAACCTAAATATTCTTTCTTTCAAAATTAGATTATTCTCCCCTTATCTGTGATGGAATATTCTGGTTGATTTGGTCATAGCCCTGTTAGGTCCAAACTTCTCCCTTACTTGTCTAAAGAAAACTACTAAAAAGAAGACATTTTTATGGAGGCAGTAGCTAAAGTGGTCCTTATAAGGACTTAGATGTTAAAGGCTGAAAGTGCTATTGTTTCATTAACAATTAATTAATCATAGAATGATGGAATGTTTTGGGTTGAAAGGGACCTTAAAGACCATCTCGTTCCAACTCCTCTGCCATGGGCAGGGACACCCTCCACTAGACCAGGTTGCTCAAAGCCCCATTCAGTNGCTTCTTTTGATGCAGCCCAGGACACGGTTGGCTTTCTGGCTGCAAGTGCTTATTGCTGGCTCATGTTGAACTTCTGGTCCACCAACACCCTCAAGTCCTTCTCCTCAGGGCTGCTCTCAATCCATTCCCCTCCTGGCCTGTAGTTGTGCTTGGGATTGCCCTGACCCACGTGCAGGATCTTGCACTTGGTCTTAAGCCTCATGAGTTTAGCATGGGCCCACCTCTCAAGCCTGTCAAGGTCCCTCTGGATGGCATCCCTTCCCTCTGGCATGCCAACCGCACCACAGCTTGAAGTAAACTTGCTGAGAGTGCACTCAATCCCACTGCCCATGACACTGACAAAGATGTTAAACAATGCCGGTTCCAGTACTGATCCCTGAGGAATGCCACTTGTCACTGGTCTCCACTTGGACATCGAGCCATTGACCGCAGCTCTTTGAGTGTGACCATCAAAACAAATCTTCATCCACTGAGTGGTCCATCTGTCAAATCTGTCTCTCCAATTTAGAGGCAATAATTCTTATTATACAATTATTAGATCACAATTATTAGAGATCTTGAACAGCTGCTATATTGATGCTTTTCATCATTCCCCCTGAACAGTAGCTTGCTTCTTTATTTTGAACTTTGCTGACAATTCTCTAGGAAGTCTTAAATTTTTTAGATATTACACTTTCTTCTGAGTTTTATATAACAGGTATTTCTTTTAATATTTGATTAAATAGTGAAACTGAGGACCTGGATGTTATGACAAAGTTATAATTTTATTGGTAGTCATTTGCAGAAAATTTTAAACCTCAAACTTTAAAATGTTTGATAGAGTCAAATTCATTAGACATAATTATACAAATTGGAGTTTGTCCCTTATTTGATGCAATCATTTTTTCATGAAGAAAGTGACTAGGCGCCTGTAGTGATATTCACTTATGAGGAGCTATGTTTATACATGTCATCTGAAAGATCACTGCTCCATTACTGTGAATCATTGGATGTTTACTTACTCCATTCAAGAGACATGATTTTTTTTCTAAATTAGTTTCTTCTAATGCATGACATTTCTCTACTATCATTACCCATGTAGTGAGAAGATCGGAATTTAATTTATTAATACAAAAATATCTGAAAGACAGAGGAACAGCTTCAGCCTAACAGATATAAACAGAAAAGTTATTAAACTTCCCATTGTATTTGATAGTTGAAAAGATGGAATCAGAAACAAAAGGCGTTTTCAGGATTCTAAATGAGATGTTACCCCAGGCTAAACCATCTGACACGTTCAGACTGCAGGAAGCAATAGAAAGCAATATGTACAAAACGGACTTAATTTGACCTTGAAGACATAAATACATATCATATTAATGCTCTTATAGGCAGTATGTTTATTCTTGGTAAAGAGGTTTTTTTGTTGTTATTGTGGTATACAGTTTAGTCAAGATATGATAATGTGATGCGCTAAACCAAATTTTAATGTACTTTTATTCAGTGAAAAAAAAAAGGAAATACACATATTTGAAAAATAGGGTTGAAAATAATTATCATAGAATCATGGAATGGTTTGGATTGGAAGGTACCTCAAAGATCATCTAGTTCCACCCCCCCTGCCATGGGCAGGGACACCCTCCACTAGACCAGGTTGCCCAAAGCCCCATCCAGCCTGGCCTTGAACACTTCCAGGGAGGGGTACCTCCGCAACAAAATTATGCTATTTCACTGGGATGGTACAATTGTTCTGCATCCCTACTTCAAAGATTTTACTTTACAGTCACAACAGTTAAATAACAGTGAAATAACCTTAAAGTAATGTAGTCTAGTGACTCTCAGATAATTAAAAAAACCTGTGTAATTATAATATTCCTTCTTTAATTAAAAAATAAACATGTTTAATTAAAACAATGCTTACTGTATTTTTCTTTCAAAACTTTATGTAATAAATGTTCAGTCCAAAATCCATGAAAATTTATGAAATATTTCACATTGATTTCAATTAACTTTGGATCAACTTTGACATGACTTCATTTAGGAAACTGAGAGATAACCAAAATAAATAAGCTGAAGCATAAAATGATACAATGGAGTTATCTCTAAATTCATCTTTTAGTTGGAGTATCAGTTTTAAATCAGAAAGTATAAAACAAAATTAATCCACTACTACCAGATACTTATGTAAGCCCAGGGGACATGAAAAACTTCTCGAAGAAGGAAAAAATGTTATCCAGAGAATGTTATTTAGTAACAACTTTTTTTTAAATATATATAGAGTCACTATGGAAAGTAAAGTTATATCTTAATAAAACTTAGTATTAAATACAGAGATATTAAAAATACAGTCTTACTGAAATCAAAATACTTATCAGATTAACTGTCACCTATAATCCTTCTGTGCTTTTATCTCTGGAGTCAGAGGTCTTACAGAAAATGTACACTGGAGATTTAAACTGGAATCTCAGGATAAACCATAACTTGCTTTGAATATCCCAAGATGTATCAGTCAGATTAGTGAGGTAATTTATCTGAGATGACAGAAAGTACTTGGTACTGACTCAAAATTATATGGTGCTCAAAACAGAAAAAAAGTAATTTTTTTAGAACAATTAAGACATTACAGGGTACTGAAAAACTGTCTGCAGGCAATGTTTTCATAAGATAACTCCTCTTTCTTATTGATCAGAAGAAGTTTGAATTTAAAAAAGTCTGAATTATTCATCAAACCCAAACTTTTTAGTACTTTGAAGTTTTTCCAACTTAAATTTTAGTTATTTCCCATTTCTAATACTGTCTACAGACCTCAATCCAAGAATTGAATTTTTTTAAGATCAACCATTCAATCTGGCCCAGCTTATATTAGTCCCTACTATGGTTATTCTTAGACATCCTGTTTCTCCATTGTACCCATACACATATCTGCAATAGGAGGACAATTATATAAAAGAGAGTGTGATTTGATTTTTTTTTTTCCCACAAGTAATATCATCCATTATCCATGTACACTGCATTCTGTGGTACATTGGTACATACATGTAAAAGTAAACTTCATCATTGCCTTTACAGCTGTTTGAAAGATAGGAGATAGGTAGGTACAAATACTCAGTGGACTAAATTTCTCATCTTTTAGCCTATTTTATAATTACCATTGCTAGTGGTAATACTTTCAAAGCATTCTAGTCTTTATAACAAGAAACCATTTTCTCTAAACTTTTAAAAATGCACTCATGGAAGATTATATTTGCCATATTTACTTACTAAACTATCAATTGCAAATAATTTAGAACAGACAATAGAGCTCTGAGGAAGTTCTAGACAAAATGTTTTGTCCTTAGAATATGTTGATTATTCAAAAGTAAAATTTTCCATGGGAATCAAAGTGAAATTCAAAGGTATAAAATGGAATTCTCATAAAAATAAAAACAAAAGGGAGGGTAGCCAAAGCAAAGAAAATTGTTTTGAACAAAGGAACATTCCCACTCTTTTGAATAACTGTATGAAACTTCTGATCTGATTTTCAGGTATGCTATATATTTTGATTTCTGGAGAGGAAAAAAAAATGCATTACCCTTTGAAATGATACTGCTTTTCACAGTGTAGAATGGAAATATTTTAAAAGTCTCTAATTTTTTCCTGGTGGCAAAAGTTTGTACATTTCATGAGTTTTATATGTACTGTAAACCATTCAGAGTAATATCTGCCCAAGGCTTTCTGCAATATATGCCTTTCATCACTTAGTGTTCATAAAGAGGTATGAAACTTTCAGAAAGAGGAAAAAATTCCCTTCAGATGTCAGGATACTAAAGAATTAAATCTGCACAGAATTTAGTGTATGAATAAATATCTTATGTGATAAATTTATCTTTCTGTGATTCAGAAGAACAGTTATGCTAGCATACTTACATGCAGAAAGTGTTCTTGTTAGACTTGTAAACAACAGAAATTATTTCATTTACCCTGAAACTAGAAAATTTATATCCTGAACATGCATAACCTCTGCCTTTCCTCTAAAGAGAAAGCCATTATCATAGTTTCTTTGTATTGCAACCACATTTCATTCCTGAATTTTCATCTTGAACACTAGTAGATGTGAATGCTGAAGTATATGTGGCTGTGTCAACAAGGGTTTATTGATGGGCAGCCAATTAAAGGACGTGTGATAAAAATGGTCATTTCTAATAGAAATCATACTATGTTTTTGGTACATGGTCTAAGTACACGGCAAGTACATCAAGCTCAAAGTGAGCATCTATAGCTCAAGAGGAAAGAATGAACTATTGTATGGCTTAACTTTTCAAATTTTTTTTTTTTTTTTAATATACCTGTGTGATAAGCATGGTTGGAAATACAGGACTTAAACTGTTTCACAATTACAGATTTTGGTGTTACATCTCTTTTTAGATACATCTTTTTGGATACCTCTTTTTAGATACTCTGCATCTGAGCTGCAGAGACTTTTAGAGTACAACTAACATCTGACCTATTCTAGACATCTTTGGTAAAGACAACTTTTACCCTTTGTCTTGACTAAACTAAGCCAAAATAACAAAGGTGAATAATATATCTGTAGATCACTAACTCATTGGTGACTATTCTCAGACTAATCCCATTCTTGACACTTTCACTGTTCTTGGGTTTCTGTGTGTACATATGTGTTGTTCTTGTTCATGTATATATGAATGTGGATAGGGGGACAGTTGCTTTTCTTGATAGAAACTGATTTATCTGTCAGTCATGTCACCATCCCTATAGCAGGTAAAAATCTGATAGCAATGTGTAATTCCTAATGGAGAAGAATTTATCTACATTACAGTCAATCAGGGCCACTTTGGTACCACCATACTATTGAGATAAGGCTTGCACCTGGCACCAGTCAATCAGGATTATGTGAAGTCATCTATACTATGCAAGAGCACAGTGTGTTTGTTGCTGGTTATCACATGAATAACAGCCTCAAATGACTATATTCAATGTGAAAACTGTAATTCCCTTCTGTATTTTTTTTCCTCAAGGATCACTCCAGCACTGAGAAATTTTTGACCTTACTATTTTCTTGAAGAAGTTAAAAGTAATTATTTCAAGTTTTAAGATTTATTTGCTTATACAATTTCTAATTAAAAAACTTAAATATCTGAATAGAGTACTTCAAATAAAGGATCTGCTATGGTAAACCTATCATTCAAGTAGAAAATGAATGCTTAAGACATTATTTGATAAAATTTAGTGTTAATTTATACCTTTTTAAAAGTGAGCAATCTAAAAGGCAACTTCATTACGGAACATCCATTTTGATTTTATTTCACATTGCTCAGTAAAATAGCAAGCTAACTTTTTACTAATTATTATGATTCAGTAAAATTTCAGTTCCATTAAAATGATCTCAAGATAGAGCTCAGTAGTTAGGTACAATTCTGGCTTTCGTTAGACATCCTCTATTGTCAACATTCTTCTACTTTTCTACTTAAACACATCTGCAGCAGTTTACCCTGCATCTTTTTTTCTACATGAAATACATTTGTGGATGCTATTGCTCTTTTTCTGTCAAAAGAAATGCCAATAATTGTGTTTTTTTCTCAGCTCATAGTAAGGCTGGTGAGACTAGTTGGTACACCAGGATATAACCCTTGGCCTGGAATTGGGTTTGGCTTGTCATTTGGTGCATCCTCCAAATCAGTATTATTTAATGTAAGCAATGAGAAACAAACAATGTTGAGGTCTTGGGCTTGGATGTTATTAATTCAGGACCACAAGATGACTCTGATTGATTTTGGGCTTGAAGCTTTCCAGGCTTAGGAGAGTACCATTTTGGTCTGAAAAATAAATTTTAAAAAGGATACTTTTAATGTAATTACCTTTATAATTCAATCTGAGTACAGTTTTAATGGTCTTTAGTGTCAATCTGAAATTGAGTTAGTTTAGAGGAATAAGATATATATTTAAAACAAAATTAGTGGTTTATCTGAGCCAAAGCAATGTCAAAGGGTTTACTGACAGTAATGGAGCTGGCAGTGGTGAAAAGTGAAAAGTAAATACTCAAAGTTAAACGTGACTAAAGCCGTTACTGGTTAATGCCATTAGAAACTTAAAAAGTAGCTGGAGGAAGGAATATTTTTTTGTTCTTATTAGTTTACACTAACTTGCATACTAAAGCTTAACATGCCCAACAATTTCAAGCATATCATGTTTTGCTGGGAAAAAAAAATTCCTTTTCCCTTTTGGATCTATTTCTAGATCTTCAAATTTCTATTTCTTTTCAAGTAAAGGGGAATGTCTGTTTAAAGCTGAGGTTTTTGTTACTTTATTTTAGTGACGGCTCATAGGGCATCAAAGTTTAGCTTTCACATTCAATGGAAAGAATTAATGGGTAGTGCATTTGTGAAATGGTGAGATAGGGACACCAGTCCATTTATGATTCAATTACACATTCCTGCTAATAGAAGTATTCACTCACTGTGTGTTTACATACGTACCTTAAGTTTCCATTCATTGCATCATTATTATTACCAAACACCTTTAAAGTCTGTTTAATCTAATTAGAATATATATTATAGAGCCCAGACAGTAGGAAACAGCAGCAGAGGTAAGAGTAGGTATGATTCCTTACATAGTTCAGCCAACATGTTTGCAGTAAGACCATGGAACGTGCATCTTGGAAGGTAAAATTGCTCTAATACAATTGTATGTAATTTGATATAAACAAGCCATAATTGTAAGGGAAATATCATTCTCTGGGAAGTTCATATGAATAAGAAATATGTTGTCCTGAAAAAGAATGGCAGCAACATACTAAATCTACACTATTATACTGCCATGGAAAGTATAAGATTCTGAAAGAAAATGGCTGTCATGGGAAATTCCTACACTGATTGCATAAATATCACAAATTCAGTATGGTCTTAATCATAGAGGGAGTGATAGAACAGCTTTGCTGGGCACCTGGTGTCCAGCACATAACCATATCCTGAGCTGCAAAAGAAGTGTGACCAGCAGGTCGAGGGAGGTGATTCTGCCCCTGTACTCCACTCTCATGAGACCCCACCTGGAGTACTGCATCCAGCTCTGGGGGCCCCAGTACGAGACAGACATGGAGCTGTTGGAGTGAGTCCAGAGGAGGGCCACGAAGCTGATCAGAGGGCTGGAGCACCTCTCCTGTGAGGACAGGCTGAGAGAGTTGGGGTTGTTCAGCCTGGAGAAGAGAAGGCTCCAATGGGACCTTACAGCAGCCTTCTAGTACCTGAAGGGGGCCTACAGGAAAGATGGTGAGGGGCTGCTTACAAGAGCAAGTAGTGACAGGACAAAGGATAATGGGTTTAAGTCAAAGGAAGGTAGATTTAGATTAGATATAAGGAGTAAATTCTTCCCTGTGAGAGTGCTGAGGCACTGGAACAGGTTGCCCAGAGAGGTTGTGGATGCCCCCTCCCTGGAAGTGTTCAAGGCCAGGTTGGATGGGGCTTTGGGCAACCTGGTCTAGTGGAGGGTTGGAAGCATATGGCAGGGGGTTTGGAACTAGATGATCTTTGAGGTCCTTTCCAACCCAAACCATTCTATGATTCTACAATAAATAAAGGTGAAATAGTTTGGAGAATCTTATATAAAATACTAATAAAATAATAGAGGTTGCACAAATGTGAGTAAATGGATTACTGTTATTACAATGTTCATTGAACTGAACAAAAACCCAGGAAAAACACGTTGGCCACCTTCTGTAAATCTTTGATAGCTGCATCATTCAGCTGATATTAAGCATCATTTTTCTCCTTGCCATAGAAAGGTTCCGCTTTAATTGTTGCTGTGTTTACTCACCCTCTTAGGCAGCAACATGGAGAACACAAAACTGAATGAAAAGTAGATAGTCTTAAAAATTGGAAGAAGCACATATGAACAGAGGGAATAAAAATAAGTATGTAAACAGGAAAGATTTTATGGGGTGGAAAGGGGAAAATGTCGAGAGTGAGGGGGAAAATAGTTGACTTACAGTAACTTTGAAATAGGATTTAATAAAATGGAGAGCCAAAACATAGTGATTCAAGTTTTTCGAAATGATCTGTAGCTTTTTCTAGTTCACACATGCTAAGCAGCCTTTTGGGAAATGCTTTAGTCACAAGCCAGTCTGTCAGACTATGTTCTATGAAAACAGACTTTTCTAAAAAAATGTAGTTGCCTGAAATTAAGTTTTGAGTCACAAATAAATCTTAAGAAGTGCCAGGAATTCAAAATATTATTGAATACATTATGAGCTGTGTGTATTCAGCAGAATTTTGCTAACTTGTGGATTTAACACACTGACTTTAGAGACAAGCCTGAAATATTCGGCTGAAGTATTTTCTCTCCTTAACTATACTATAAAACTGGAGAAGATAGGATTTTCTGAGGTTAGTACAAACCTACATCCCGAGAGAGTTGTATGCTTTGTCAACAGCAAATTGCCAATTGCAATACTTGCTAGCACACTGTTGAGAGAATTATCAGCATCTGGTGCCTCCAAAGATTAGTGGTCAAATTGTCTAATCAAGTTCACTAGGAGAGAATCATTAACATAGGAAAGGTAATCTGGTGTGCAGATATATTCCAAGGGAAAGGAAGGAGAATATATAACTTTAGGGTAGATTTAATTTATTTAGGGAAATATTCTAATGTTCATCTACCCACATAAAGGTAAGAATGAGGTGGAGTTTACAGGGTAAACACAGTAGCACTAATAATGACATACTTGATAAATTCTTTTCAGTTATTTATTTTTTTCATAAAGTTGTCTAGTAAAGTGAATTTCACATTTTTCCCTTTCTTCAGCAAATATATGAATTCTGTAATTATGAGAGTGCAAGGAAGAGCAACAGATGAATTTACTGATTGTCAGGTTTACTGATAAATCACAAAGAAATCATTCATAAGTATTATGAATAAGCATTAGAAGACAGCTTTCCACAAAAATGAAAAAAGGAACCAACTTTCCTTTGCCATAAGTGTTACTAGTTCTGAATGTACACATTTCATATTTAACTCAATAGCAGAAAAGAAAAGCAAGTGACAGTATGCCAGTAGAACAGGCAAAGGCAACATAAACAGGCTGTTGATTTTCTCCCTCTGCATTTTCACCCTGAATTAGAGGGGGAGCATTCCATATTATTTTCCCTGTGAACCGGGCAAGTAGTATGGGATTTACCCTGTCCCTTCAACAACAGACCAAGGGGCCTCTGGCTTTTGCCACGTCTGCCTGGATTTTTTCCTTGGCCTATCATAGAGGACTTCACCACCTGAGGTTGTGATGCTGCTTTTCTTCTTATTCTAGAATAAATATCTAAAATTGATCAAATAAGTCACAGTAGAGATGTATCTGTTCCTCTTCATTGACTGCAAGTAGGCCAGCTGTAGCATGGATTAAAGCCATCCAAGAATATTGGAGTCTGGAAATAACAGAGAAAGTAATTCTTGCGCTTTATTGCTTTAGACTTAGTATGAGCAAATATTCCTTAAGGATAACGTTATCTGCCATGAATCACAACCTAAGACAGAAAAGTAAGAATATATTGTGTAAGTCATAGACAATGTTCTTAGGACATGGCTCCAAGCTGGGAGCTTCATACCATCATTTAGGCTGTGACTTCCTTCTTTATTCTTACTATCCCTTTCCTGATGCTAAAAGATACCATCTTTGTGCGGCTTCTGGCACACATTACAGAGGCTGCTGGTATAGATCCACAGAGTGGAAAGCTTTTTATCTCTTTTTAACACATACTCATGACAGAACCAGCTCAATTTTGGCCTGTAGAACTCCCTAAATTCCATACATGATTCAGAAAATATCCTCTCTACCATTTTGCTCACCATTAGCTGTGGACACTGACTTTTGTGGAGAGAAAGCAATGAGGGATCCTTCTGTCAAGGTCATGTAATTTATAGCACTGTGTTTTCTGCCACAAATACCAGCCTCTCCTTCATGCAGGCCAGCTTTAACACCACTAGAATTGGCAGAGTGTCTAAGGCCAAAGGGCATAATGGTAACCCATTTAAAAGTATGGTTGTAACAAAATCTCTTAAAACCCACTTTCATTAATTATTGATGAAAATCACATGTTGGTAACCAACCTTTTATTTTATTGGCAAAAGACATTTGATTTTATATCACTCACATTACTAAGTGAAGCTATGTATTACACAAGCATTAGATAGTTTTGACTATAATAATTCTATTGAATTTAATAATTAAACTGTATTTGTTGCTGTCATTATTTAAATGCTTTGATTTCAAACCTCTCCCAGAATTACAGCATGCCATGAGATAACTCAGGACTCAGATTATGTATCTAAACTGCTCTAGGAAGGATTCAGCCAAACTATCAACATGGGACCACAGTTGCAGAAGATGGCCACTATGCTCATCTATTATCCCACTCTAAAAATTCAGTCTCATTCATTTCCTTTGGTTGGACTCTGCAATCCAAGCATTTATAGTGCACAATTACCTTACACCTTTCGTAGTAGCCTCTGCCTTTGGTTCAGGATCNACATGAGCAATAATGCATTCATGCTGAAAGTTTTTAAAATCTTAATTCTTTAACAGAACTATTTTTATCTTCTAGATATTCATCAAATCATACCAGGATTCAGGTATGAAAGAGGCAAAATGAGACAGTTGGAATGTAAGAAACCAAAACAAGCCTTTATGTGACTGAAAATTAAATCCAACAAAAACTGTTTAAGTATTCTTTTGGTAAGCTTAGTCATGAGAGGTGTAGCTAGAGTGTGTATTTGGGACTGAGACATAATAATTGAATTTGAACTAGCTGAATGAATATGGGACAACATTTTTCCACTCAAATCTTCATTTTCTTCTCATTCACAAGATATGGTTATTCTACATTATCTAGGTAGCTATGTAAACAGTATCAGTCTTACTTCAATCCCTGGGAAAGTTATGGAACGAATTGTCCTGGGGGGTATTACAATTCAAATGAAGCACATGATTGGGAAAAGCCAGCACGGATTTAACAAGGACAAATTGTGCTTGACAAACCTGATCACTTTCTATGACAAAGTAACCTGTTCGGTAGATGTGGGGAGAGCAGTGGACATTGTCTGGATTTCTCCAGGGCTTTCAGTATGGTTTCCCACTGCCTCCTCCTAGGGAGACTGATGTGTTACAGTCTAGACAAGTGGTCTATGCACGGGGTGGGGAACTGGCTGACAGGCTGCACTCAGAGAGTGGAGGTAAATAGCTCCTTTTCAAACTGGCAACCTGTTACAAGTGGGGTCCCCCAGGGATCAATATTGGGCCCAACACTGTTTAATATTTTCATAAGTGATCTGGATGATGGGAACAAGTGCACCCTGGTGAAGTTTGAATTGTGTTGGGTTTGCATGGCAAGGTTTTGGTAGTGGAGGGGGCTACAGGGGTGGCTTCTGTGAGAAGCTGCTAGAAGCTTCCCCTGTGTCTGATAGAGCCAATGCCAGCCGGCTCCAAGACAGACGCAATGCTGGCCAAGGCCAAGCCAATCAGGGCTTCTGCAATAACATATTTAAGAAGGTAAAAAAAAAAAAAAACAGAGCTTTTGCAGCCGGAGAGAGGACTGAGAAGATGTAAGAAACTCTGCAGACACCAAGGTCAGTGCAGAAGGAGGGGGAGGAGGTGTTCCAGGCACCAGAGCAGAGNGAGGAGTCCTCCCCCTGAGGATGAAGAAGTGGCAGAAACAGCATGTGATCAACTGACCATAACCCCCATTCCCTGTCCCCCTGTGCTGCTGTGGGGGAGGAGGTTTGAAGCCAGGAGTGAAGCTGAGCCTGGGAAGATGGGAGGGGTGGGGGGAGGTGTTTTAAGATTTTATTTTCTTTCTCATTCCTCTAATCTGTTCTGTTTAGCAATAAATTAGGTGAATTTCCTCTCTCTAAGTTCAGTCTGTTTTGCTCATGAGGATAATAAGTGAATGATCTTTCCCTGTCCTTATCTCAACCCACAAAGCTTTTTGTTATACTTTTTCTCCCCTGTCTAGTGAATGAGAGGAGTGATAGAGCAGCTCTGGTGGGTACCTGGCCCCTAGCCAGGTTCAACCCACCACACAAACCTAATGGGGAAGCGGACACTTCAGAAGGGAGAGCCACCATGCAGGAAGACCTGGATAGGCTAGAAGAGAGAGCTAACAAGAATCTTACAAAGTTCAACAAAGACAAATGTAAGGTCTTGCACCAGGGAAAACATAACCCAGGAGTGCAGCACAGGCTGGGATCTACCCAGCTGGGGAGCACCTCTGTGGAAAGAGACTTAGGAGTCCTGGTGAACAACCACCTCAATATGAATGAACAGTGTGCTGCTGCGGCAAAGAAAACCAACAGGAGGCTGGGTTGCATCAACAAGGGCATCACCAGCAGAGATAAAGAAGTCATTATCACACTCTACTCAGCACTTGTCAGGCCACACCTGAAATATTTTGTTCAGTTTTGGTCCCTGCTATGCAAAAAAGATGTGGACAGGCTGGAGAAGGTCTGGAAAAAGGCCACAAAGATGATGAAAGGACTGGGAAGCCTGCCATATAACGAAAGGTTGAGGAACTGGGCTTGTTCAGCCTTCAGAAAAGAAGGCTTAGGGGACACCTCATCACCGTGTTCCAGTACTTAAAGGTTGGCTACAAAGAAGATGGAGACTCCCTTTTTTACAGCGAGTCACATGGAGAAGTCAAGGGGTAATGGGTACAAGTTACTCCTGGGGAGATTCGGATTGGACATAAGAGAAAACTTTTTCACAGTGAGAACAATCAGCCATCGGAATAATCTCCTCAGGGAAGTGATGGACTCCCCAACACTGGATATTTTTAAGGTTTGGCTGGACACGGTGCTGAACCATCTTGTCTAGACGGTGCATTTGCCAAGAAAGGTTGGACCAGATGATCCTTGAGGTCCCTTCCAAGGTGGTATTCTATGATTCTATGAATATAGCATGTTAAATTTGATTATGCCTTCTGAATGTCAATGAAATAATTTTAACAGATCCATTGTTTATTGTTTCACATTTTAATAAGTACTTTTTTATCAATCTACATTTAATATTGCCAAATAACTACGTAACATTTTAGAGGAATTTTTTTTTTTTCAATACAAAGGCTGATGTATTTGCTGTTATTTACTTTAAGTTGAACTGTTATCAGACAGAAGCAAACTTGTGACAGATCAGGTCAAGAGTACAATTTTAATCTGAAATGCTAAATTTAATAATTTAATTATATTTACATATATACACAAAAACACATATATGCCTACACAGATTATACAGTTTTATCCCTTTTTTTTTTTTTTATGTATACAAGGTATATGGCATACAAGACATGATGTTTTTGCCTTAGTTAATGTCTGTTAAGAATTAAGAATTAGAAAGTCTGGGATTTTTTTCATAGTTATGTACCAGAATCTATAGAATATACTTAAAATTGATTTGTGATGTGAAGATATGAAATGAGATCCAGATTCTATTTTTAATCTCTTTCGTTATACACTGTTCTCTCATGGTCTGTTAATAATTTTTCCTGAGTAAGCAGATTTTTATCTTTGTGCCCCATAGTTGCATTTCAGAACAGCTTGACATACAACATAAATTTATGACTGAATGTCTAAAGACATAGATAAAAAACACTATTAATTTCCCTGTCAAATCAACTTTTTATGGAAGTTTGAAGCTTTGTCCTGTGTGAGGTAAAAAAAAAAA
>VXBL01008334.1:259550-280114 GCA_013400195.1 Aramus guarauna | reverse complement strand
AAAAAAAAAAAAAGCAGCAAATTAAGAGCAGGCTGGGATTTTTATTATTTTGGAGAAAACTTCTTAAAACAAGACCAATGTGACTATAACCAGAATGAAAAATTAATAAGATGTTCTAAATAGAATCCATTTAAATGGCTTATATTCAAGAAAATATATTATTGTGTTTGAAGAACAATTTATAGTTAAAACCATATGGAAACTTCTTTTACAGTTCCTTAGGCATTGGCATGACGCATAATTCTTTCCTACAGTGAAAAACATGGAAAGGTGATATGTTGTCATCAGTAAAGCCTTTCAAGGCCATCCCTGTTTACATAGAAAGAAGGATATTCACATATTTGAACAAGTACCAAACAGCATAATTTTGTTCAAATTCAGTTCTTAGAAGTGTGGTAGATGCAAAATTGATGCATGTCCTTTTTCTTATAAGAACAACTCTGAAGAACAGCAAGGTAAAATTAAAGATGTTTTAGTTAAAGGCTGAATCATCCTCACTAAATAAATACAGCCCAGTGATCTAGATAAGAACAGTTGGATAATTAGGACAATGGATAAATATACAAATAACAGAAATTAAGTATTCCAATATGTGTTACCATTCCCATTTCACTGCATTTATTCTAATTAAAAGGATTATCTTGGCATTCTGTGTGTTTTGTTGTACCATGAAATCATAATGTCTAATTGTCAGACCTGCGGCAACAGTATAAAGTTACAAATTAAGGTTAATAATTTAAATTTAACATCGAATGCTAACTAGTGAGGGGAGATGATTTTTGTAAAATTTTAACTATTAAAATTATATTAAAGGAAATAACATGATGGCTTTTTCTAATAATGTTCAGTTATTTCACATGGCTTTAAGTAAGAACATGACAGTTTCACTGGCATGTAGTTTTTGATACTTTCAACCTCATAAGTGTCAGCGAGGACTCTTAATTAGAATTAATTTCATGATCTGTAGGACAAAGTTGATTCTATAGGACAAAGTTGATTCTAAAATATTTAACTGAGTGTAAAACTATAATTTTGCCCAAGTTCACATTTATTGCATACTCAGAATTTATACTCACAAAAAGAGGATGTATATTCTGGTTTTTAGGTTTTTGGCTTAGCTGAATATTGTAACTTGCACATTATTCATTTCTAGTAGAGTCCAGAATTTAAGCGGCAAGTTAATCTGTTTATGCTGTGTCAGAGCACTTTACAGCAGCTACTTCTTGTACAAACCAGTCCCATTTAGAGAGAATTGCTTGGAGATATTGGTGTTCAAAAATAGTGCTTCAATCTTTTAAGACTTTTTAAACCCCTTTTGACTACTCTCAACATATGCACAAAATGACAAAGATAGCTTGCTAGCTAGGCAAATATACAGACATACGGATTTCTGAAGAAATCAACCTGGCTAAGTTTGGCATTGTTTTAACATCTCAGTGTTTAGCTTAATTTACTTTACATAGCCAAGGAGAAGATCATAAAATGGAACACAGCTTGCAAGGCTAATTCATTGATTTTTAAACTAAAATTAATGATAATAGCTTTGACATTGAAAACATCTTGATGTAATATTTGGTAGCTACTTGGATACTATCTGAGGCAGAGGCTTCAAGATTTCTTGCAGAAGTTGAATAGAATTTTAGTGACAGTTAATAACACTGCCATAAAGGAACCTGCTAGTGTTTCAATATAAAGTTGTACAGTACATATAACTAAGATGTATCAGGAAATTTTATTTCACTACACTTAAATATGATATGTTCGCTGTTGCGATGTGTTTCCAGTATAACTGAATGAATGCATTACTTCTTAGAAAGCTATATATTGTATACCGGGTAGAAAAAGATACAATTTTTTTTTTTTTAAAGGTCACTTGAGATACCAAAGTGTCATATGAAAACCCCCAAACTAAGTAACGTTTCCATACTCTGCATCACAGCACTCAACTTCAAGTTAAAAAAATCTATCATACACATGCCACAATACCTAGCACAACTTAATTGGCTTTTTAATCTGTAATTCCAGGTAGCATGTACAATTTTTACATCCAGTTGCTGTAATATTTTAGTGTGATTATGAAATTATCAATAAATTTCAAAAAAACTCTTTGAAGATTGAAGATTGTCATTTCTACACTACATCCAGCACTGTGCCCTAAGTAGCAAACTTGTAGAGCTTATTTTATATCCATAGCAAATAAAAATGCAAATATTGGCTGATTTTGGTGGGAAAAAAAAATCATTATTCTTACTTATATTTCTGTTGTCTTGACATCCTCACGGTCACCACATTTTCTGTAAACTTGTCGTTGTATGAGCCACGCCCCAAACCTGCAATTTGACACAATTGACAACAATTGTGTCAAATTTCAGTGAAGAAATTTTTCCTAATATCCAATCTAAACCTCCCNGAACCTCATATAATTGGCCTTGGCTCATCGATCCAGCCTGTCCAGACCTCTCTGTAGGGCTTTCCTACCCTCAAGCAGATCAACAGACCCATCCAAAGTGGTGTCATCTGCAAACTGACTGAGGCTGCACTCAATCCCCTCATCCAGATCATTGATAAAGATATGAAACAGAGCTGTGCCCAGTACTGAGCCCTGGGGAACATCATTTGTGAACGGCCACCTACTGGATGTAACTCCATTCACTGCAACCCTTTGGGCTCAGCCATCCAGCCAGTTTTTTACCCAGCGAAGAGTATGCTCATCCAAGCCATGAGCAGCCAGTTTCTCCAGGAGAATGAGGTGGGAAACAGTGTCAAAGGCTTTACTGAAGCCTAGGAAGAGAATATCCACAGCCTTTCCCTCATCCACTACGTGGATCACTTTGTCATAGAAAGAGATCAGGTTGGTCAAGTAGGACCTGCCTTTCATAAACCCATGCTGACTGGACCTGATCACCTGATTGTCCTGTATGTGCAGTGTGATGGCACGCAAGATGATCTGCTCCATGAACTTCCCCAGCACAGAGGTCAGATTAACAGGCCTGTAGTTCCCTGGATCCTCTTTCCGGCCCTTCTTGTAGATGGGCATCACATTGGCTAACCTCCAGTCAGCTGGGACCTCCCCAGTTAGCCAAGACTACTGAGAAATTATGGAAAGCAGCAGAGTTTCTGGCATGGCTATTTATGCATAATTGACAGCTACGTAATGTACTTAGCTCTGCGTGAAAAACTGATTCTGTAGACAAAGTGAAAAATTGGAAAATAGATTTGGTTTGAGTCATACTAAAACAAATGAGCCTCCTTTTTATTGCTGAACCAAAACACTGCAAATATTTTGATTTATATCAAAATAGCATCCAGTTAATTTCTTGAATTCTTTTTTCCTGCTTTTATTTTCATTTCAATTCTCTTTGCTGTGCTCCTTGAGAAGACAAAAGTTTTCTTATGGGTAATACACTAAGAAAGCTGAATTTGCTGTGTCATTGTACCCACTGTTCACCTCTTATGCTCTGTAACAGGTACTGCCCCTTCCTAAGTCTCTACAACACTTCCACCTTCCCTGATCAATGAGGAGCTCTGCATATGTTGATTTGTAAGTTAATTGGTGCTGATTGCTTATCTGAAGGTGGCTGAGTTCAACCCACTTCTCATTCATTTCTCCTTCAGTCTCAACACTGTTAATCACATTACCTTTTTCTCCTCTATGAAGCTGTTTTCCTTAATCTGTAGGAACTTCCTTATGCTTGAGACATCAATCCAATGTTAAATTCAATTGAAATATGTCTGTGGGTACAAAAGGCCATCAAAGATGAACTAAAAAAGGCATTATTGTACAGCCAGTTTAATTTTAAATAGCTTCATTGTCAAAGAGTCATCTTGAAATGAAAGGACAAGATATTTTGCTTCCGTATTTCAGGAGAACATTTTGTTAAACACACCTTTTTCAACTGAAATATGCACTGGTTGCCTGATGGCAATAATTCATCAATTATTCTGAAGCAAAATCTGGATGTTGATTGAATCCAATTTTTCAGATTTAACTTTCTATATCTTTTTAGCATCTAGTCTGTTGTACAGAGCTTTTCATCTGAACATCTTGAAAGAAGTCCAGAAGTATAATAAGCATACACATCAGAATAATTTAAAGTAATATTTCATGCCAGCTGAAAAGAAGTCCAGGGAAAAAGAATATAACTGATTGCTTGATATAAAACATTTGATGGCTCTTTAGAAGCTGTGGCAAATCCCCAGTCTGTAGGTAAGCAGGCTTGAGGGCAATAACTGAAATCTTTCCTGACTCCTGACATTTAAATCTTGTGCACCTCCAGGGATTATTTAATACATGCAGTGTGATGCCTTAAATACACAAAATGCAAGAACTGGGACATATTAAGATGCATGTCCTGTGAAGCAACAGAACCAGAGCTTGAGCTGTCTTAGGACTCTGCTTTAAGGGCAGTCAGGGTTAACGAATTGACTGGCTGTTCTGCTCAGACTGTCTCGGCTATGATCCTGTCACTTGTTACAAGGTTGGGGTGGCTCATCAGCTTCCTTCTTCATGGTGGTGTATTTCTGCTTGTTCTATAAGATGGGAAGCTTTGTTTCTCTTACCTAGTGTTTGGCAGAAGGAGCTGTTAATGCTAAGTTTACTAGGAAGCTATAGAAGGAAGAGGGAGGAATCTCTCAAGCTTTTGTACTGATGGCAAAAACCACCATGATGCCTTGTGTTAATGTTATTGTTGGTACACTGTCTACCTTTAACTCTTTAGTAAAACCTACAGATTAATAGGCCTAACTTCTAGAAAGGAAGGGGAACCCTCACAGTGGTAAATAAAAGGTATCACTTACTTGGAGGGTTACGTGAATGAGAAGGGTCTACAGATTCCTTTGTAGAAGAAAAGTGGAGAGATTAACACACCTAGTGTTTGCCTTTTGTATCGTATATTAGGCAGATTACCAGAGGAAAGCTAAAAATGGGATATACGAGGACTCAAAAATGTCTTCATTGTGAGTTTTATGAATTAGACAGCTAAAGCTCATTTAGTCAACTCTCTCTTTTCACCCATTTCCTCTTAATTGGAGAACAATATTCCCAGGCCAGACAACAACCTTCCCTGTATGCACACTGTCTGTTTGGCTTGCCATGAATGGCAGGGCAGCCTTAGGCATGCAAGATGTTTACTAATGCTTGCTCACTACAGGTATTCTATGAACACCTGTTTCTCTTTTTCCTGAACAAAATATTGTATAAATTGAAACTCTCACAACTCCATCTTGCAGAAGGGCTCTGATTGCACAGCTGCTCTCTGCTTCCACCAGCTTCTTTGAAACATGATGCCCACAAGACATTTTTCTGGAAAACACTGAGTACAGACAGCAATAGAAATTCCTGGTAGCCTGTGAGAGTTCCAGATGTACATTTTCCTTTAGGTATTATGAACCACATGTAACACAAAGGGAAAATCATACAGAATTTCATGTTCATGAGGAGGTTGTAAACAATTTTCTATATTCTCCATAAGTATTTGTTCATTTCTTTAGAATTTGAAGTTTATTAAATGGTTAAATGTGATGAGACATGCAGGCAGAAAGAAGCTGGTGGAGTTGGAGGCCATATTGATGAGGAGAACATTCACAGATGCCCCAGGGAAGCTATCTACACTGGGAATATCCTTTGAGATCATCCTCTTCCAAAGAAGATTACAAATCAGTCTCCATGGTGGATGCAAGGAAGCTGAGTCATAGGTTGAAGGTTTTCATATCTTACAGCATTTTGGCCTCATATTTGTCAAGAATTAGTTGGTGTAAGTATGAAAACTTGATAGCTAAACCTCTCTCCTGACTGACTCTCCATGTGCTCCCTCAGCCCCCCAGTTCCCCTTTGCTAACAACCTGGTCTTACTGAACCATGATGTATGCCTTGTTTTTAGCAACCTATCTTGTCTGTTCCCTGTTTAGCCTCTTTCTTCACTGTAATGTCCACAGAGATTGGTACCTACTTATTCATCCCTGTCTAGCTTCCTATATGCTTTTACCTAATTTATTCAATTTTCATTCAAAAAAATGGACTTGCCTTATCCCCATCTCTCTTGTCTTTTTGTTTGCAATGTGTTTCAATCCCAAGTCTTGGACAAGAATTATAGACAGTTAAGCAGAGTTAAAATGATGGCAAAGAAAAATATCAATAGGATTTGGACAGAGTTTACAAAGGTTTTTTGGCTGAAGTGGTCAAGGGAGCTTGCGTGCATGTATAAAGTCAACCATTTAGACACTTGGGGATTTTGCATGTCTAAACCTGGACAAATAGCAGATTAAGGTGTTAAGTGACTGCTGAGATCATGGGTAGGTTGCTGAGATAAATTGAAAAACCAGATTTAGCTGTGTAGTTCCACCTGGACAACTGATTTAGTGAAGGCTAATCTAGATATAAATAAATATCTGGTGGTGATGCAATAGTTCTGAAATAAGCCCCCAAAGTTGATAAGCCTTTATGAATCAAGATTTTCCAATAAGTTGTTTTCAGTTGTGAAAAGTCATAGTAAAAATGAAAATAAAGGACTTGCTTATGTAGAAAGGACAATAAAATTTACTATTCAAACTTAAGTTAGTATGTTAATACATCTGTTAAATATCATGGTTGTATTTTGTTAGTCTGAGACAGGATTTTTTCAAACCAGTTTTCCATGAAGTCATATTCATTAGTTTCTACTGTTACCCCCTCAAAGACTGTTTTTCATTTGTTGTTGACATTACTTTTGCTTGTTTATAAATGGTAAAAAACTGTACTAGCCTTCAGCTAGAAGTTATTTTCTTTCTGGTGGATGATGTGGCTTCCTACCACTATGCTGAACATCACCAGAAAAGATCTGATTGTTTAAAAGGCAAAATGTCTGTACATCCTGCTTTTCCAATATTGCAAAAATATTTCTTTAATTCTGTCTGTAATTCCAAATGTTTGGGGCAACTTCTTTACGTGATAGTATCTCATCAGTAGCTTACATTAATGCTATGTGGCTAAATAAAGCCTCCCAAAAGCTGAGATCTGCAAGTCTAGACATGGAAATATTTTTCCTGAAACTGGTTTGTTCTTCACAATATTTGAAATAGTGATGAAGCTTTTCATCAATATGTGCAATGGCAACATCTTCAGTAAGGTCACATACTGATTTTGTGCAGATTTCAAAATAGGTTTATTATACTTTAAAAAAAAAAATTTCAGCTCAATGGGAGGAAGGGAAGTGAACGCTCTCAGGAAACATCTGTGCTTTGCTGCTCCTAAAAAATTCAAAAGGTTGGCGTATTTTAGACAAAATAAATTGTGAAAAACTATGGACAACTATTATATAAAAACTGATGGAAATCTTGCTTTACTAAAAGGCGATCACAGTCTCCTTAAGTGTTTGTTGGAATAGCTAAAAAGAGACATAACTTGGAATACATTAGACAAAAGGATAAATCACAAAATCAAACCAACATTGTGTTTGGTATAGAAGATGGTCTCTTTCATCATAAAACCATATCCTACAAAACAAACAAACAAACAAACAAAAAAAAGCCTGTGCAATCTTTTCAACTTTCTACTTTGGCCTTGGAGGTTAGGCATACAACTCAGGATATCTGACTGGTGCTACCTGCCATAAAATAAGAAAGAGACCCATGCAAGTAGATATAGTAAGGTCATGACTCACACATGGGGGGGACACACCTCACAAAAATTACTTATTTCCCAACTGATGTCACTTTGGGACACTCAATTGAAACCAGATTCATGGCTACTTACCAAAATTGTAGAACCAAAATAGTTGACTAAATCAATCATTAAGTTAGGAAGAAATGTTTCAGGGCAGAGAAATCTAATAGTTTTAACTGTTTTGATGGAAACAGAGAAGTCTTAAAAAGTAGCTGGAAAAAAGATTATCTCCCCATCTTCTTACAACAGTATCCTGTTGTTGGTTACTGTTTTGTGAAGTAGTAACTGGTGTTCAGAGCTTTGTAGATATTTTTAAGATGAAGAGAAAATTAGTGTCATGAGTTCATGGAAACCATCTACAATGGATTTGTCTGATAGTTTATGTAATTTTTTGACAGGAATATTATGAAAGCCCTAAAAGAAAGTGGTCCAACAGCAAGCAAGGAAAGTTTTTTCATTCTGGGTTTTAGAGCCACATGGAGGGATATGTGTGGGAGGTGCTTCACAGACAGCAATTCTTGGAAGTCTAATTGAAGCTTAAAATGGAAAATATGCTCCCCTGTTCCTTGTTTGCTGGTGCACAAAAAAAAAAAAAAAAAAAAAAAAAAAAAAAAAAAAACGTTTCAGTAGTANAAAAAAAAAGAAGAAAAAAGATATACGTTTCAGTAGTACTACATCTTGTTAAAATAAAAGCTTGTTCCCTTGACAGTTCCAAGCATCTTTTATAACACATTCCTTGTGACTCCATTGAGGATATTTGTCTGATAAGGATATTTTATAAATCAAAAATATACATTATGCTTATGTACAGGAAATAATTTCAGATTTTCCTATTGACATACAAATACAAAGATTCCTGGAAAGTTAAAAAAAAAAAAAAGTAAAAAATGTTGGTAACTATTATAACTATCATCTTACCTGTATGATAAGAATGTATTTCTGGGGAAATAAAAGATGGTTACAAATTAGCATAATGAATGCAACCATTTGCTTTTAGCTTGAAGACTAAATGCAATGTTGGCATGTAAAATAGAAGAGTTGTCTTAACATAAACAATTTCAAAAAATATTTGAATACCTTAAAGTATTTTAAAATGGATTTTTCCATTAAAAAAGGAAAGCTTCACAGCAATGGGAACAGCAAGTTAGAACTGTTAATTTGTTTGGAAAAAAAAAAGTTTTATGCTTAAGTAAATTATTTTTGCTTATACATTACACTATGACACTTTCTTTCAGCCATTTTGTGTTTCATTTTATCTTTCTTTCTTTCTTTGTGTTGAACTCCCTGAGGATTCATAGAAAATCATTATGCCTTTTTGAAAACAGAACTGTAACCCTGGGATCTATTTATTCTTCAGTAACAGTAAAGGAATCATTAATGCAACTGTTGTCTTTGGATTTCATATGAAGCCATAGCTTAAATGTAGAGCTCTTGTATATGCTGACTTGGAAAAATTATATTTTTCAGGTATTCAGTCTTGAGAAATAGCAACAACTGATCAAATAAAATATATCAAACAACATAGCAGGTTAGTATATGCCAGGTTAAAGTTTATATAATAATCAAATGTAAACTGAAGTTTCTTTTCTGTAATTGTCTTGTTAGGCCTTTACATCTGATGCCTCTGCACCAATGGGCTATCACAACATGAGTCCCTGCATATAGGAGTATAGAGACATTACTTATTGAAAGTAATAGGATACTTATGCTTTGTAAACTTGAGGAGGTACTACTTTAGCTGCTATTCTTTGATCACATTTTCTAGGCTACATAAGCAATCATAATAACAAGTTGATTTTTAAAAAACCTTGCAGATAATCAAATAGCCAGAAAGACATGATGGTAATATTGTTGTATATTAACTGAATCAAGAATTTGAAAAGGGTTGATTTTTTGTTTTGTTTTGTCTTGTTTTGTTTTCTGGTAAGCTGTGGAATAATAAAAACATCCATCACAGACTGATACAAGACACTGGAATTCAATGTCTTATCTATCACTATAGTGAATTTTGGTTTATCTGTCCTTTTTGGAATAACTCTAAGCCTAATTGTGTTTTACATTGAAAAAAATTTGGAAATGTGCATCCTTTTGTCTTAACTTTCTAATTCTTTGGAGAATAATTAATTTTTAAATATATGGAGGAAAAGAGGAAAAAATTATATTATCTTATTTTGGAGCCTGATACAGCCAAATCAAAGGGAGTAGCTATGTCTGCAAATCAGGGACACACTTTGATACCATCCTTGATAGTAAATAAATTATTCCAGTTCCCCTGAAAGTTATGACAGGCATTTCACTCATCAGTGCCCAGACTTACAGCTGTAAATCCAAACTACCAGATGAACAGAAAATAAAAAATGGTCACGTTACATCTGATCTTTCTCAAAAAGGCAAGAAACTTAAAATTGCCAAAGAAATGTCTATGAGCATAATCCAAACATTAATTCTTCTGAATACATCAGAAATTTCTGGACTAAAGTCTACACTTTCCCTTAATTTGTGGCTGTCTCAGTCTGGAATTTTGGATTGAGTTTACTCCTATTAAGTCCATTGCAACCTGGAGATGATTAGAACATCAGTTGTAAATCTGAAAATTAATATGTGTATATATATAATGAAATCTTTTATCTTTCTTCAAACATAAACTAACATCCATTTGAGTATAGTTATTTTTTCTATTTCCCAAGGATCAGAAATGTACTGGGTAGTTAGGCCTTGGAGTTCCTTGTAGATACATTTGGCAGTTTCCTCAGAAATTCTTTAGAATCTCTAATGAGAGAAGGATTCATGTATGTATCAAATGCCAGTATTAGTCTGGGAAAAACATGCACACTCGAGTGGCTGGTTCTTACATGGGGATATATTGATCTGTGGGGATGTATTTAAGAATAAAACTATAAAATGGCTTAAGAGGACATTTTAATTATATTTGTAATTAATATTGCATGGTAGCATTTATACTTTTTTCCCAAAGCAGAACAAAAATTTCTTTAGTGTATTTTCATTTGCCAAGGACCATGCAGGCTTTGATATAAGGAGCTGAATTTAAAACACAAATTCTTTTGTTGCTGGGCTTTTTGTTCCCTTAGAAGAAAAAACAAAGCCTGTTTTTAACTTACTTCTAGTATTACAAAAGATATTCATAGACTGTTTCATAAGCATTAAGTCCCCATGTACTAAACTGAAATTATCTCAGGTTTTGAAATTTTGGGGTAGTAAGGATAATAGATAAGTTTTGGATAAGTCTTCAGTATCTGCACACCTTTTGTTATGGGTATTTCTCTCATCCTGAATGGATGTATGTGTGTGAAGCTACAGAGTCACTAAGAACAATAAGGAAAAGGGAGGATATTCCCTTTCTGGGGGCACTTTGCACAGGGAAGAGTTTGGAAAGATGTTTCTGGAGTTCTTACTTGAGTGCCTTACCCCAATCATTCTGCTCGAATAAGTTTTCTTCTCTTTGCTTTCTCTCTGGCACCCACTATAGCACTGGCTGATCATCTCTCCATTGGAAATGAAAGATTAAAAAAAATTGGTTTTGGTTGGAAGACCATGCAGTTTTGTAGTCATGGAGGCTGTTGGGGAGATGGAAATGTCTTCCTAAGTGGAACTGCAGCATTGAGCTGTGGCTCCCGCACCTCCTGAGTGGGTATTCTGGCCATTGGGTTCTTACTGAAAAACCCCTGAAGGATCATAACTTACTTTTCAGCCTTCTTTGAGCAATGTCACAACACAGAAGCATTCATCAGACTTTGAACATATGAAGACTTATCTATACGGTTGGTATGGAAAAATAGACATCCTGGACTGCTGTCTAAATTTTGAAATGCTTTTAAGGTTCTAAGTCCTCTCTCAGGTAGACTCTCAGTGTGCTGGCTACCATTTCCCATGTCCTCTACATATAGGACTGAATAGTAATTCCTTCCATGACAATATTTTATATATCTGAAACTATTATTTTTGGATTTGAAATTTTCCAGAACTGAGCTCTGGGAAACAGAAAGTTCTATCTGACATTTTGAGTAAAGACAGTTCAGCTGAACAGAGTGCATAAAAGTATGCTTGATAAATTATGGAGGTGGTCTTGTAACTTGGAATTACGTGAGAGCAAGGAAAGTGCTTTCAGTAAGATATATTCAAATTATGACTTAATGGATATCACATGCAGGGCATGGTTAGTGTATGCCTCTCTGGATTTTTAACTTAACACCTGAGGTGTTACAATAAGCAAGGCTGCATTGGGCTTCAATGACTAATGTAGATGTCTAATGAAAAAAATTGCTAGTGGTGTACATGAGTTATTTGCAACACTCTGCTCTCATTACCTGCAGCTGTTCTTAAATGTTCACAGTTGTGAAGTCTCACACAGCTTTACAGTCATAAGAGAGGGTTTCCCACTTGCCCTTCTACAGATGGTCCCGATCCAAAGCAGGCCATACTCTGTGACTCCAAGGTTGAGATACATCTGATCTAATTTCAGATGTCTGCAATGAGATTTATATGAGTCATTAGGATGAGGTAAATCCCACCCTACAAATGCTTCTTTTATTCTGTTAACTATAAAGGATATTGTTGTTTGGTCCTTGTTACTCCTCGAGGAGGATAGGGCTGCAACAACACTATGCCACCGAACCCGGTGGGATAGTGTTGTTGCAATTTCTGTAACAGATTTTGGTTTTTACATGATTGGGTTGTTAGCCCAAAACAAAACCCCCAACCTGGAGGGCCAGGGTGCAACATTTTAGTCTGGCCCGACAAGGCACACAAGCCACCACACCACGACAAGGTAAGTTGCACCAACTAGTGGTGGAACTTTAAAGGATACCTAATATAAATTGGTTCAGTGATAAATGTTTACTTAAGAAAGAAGAATTTCATTGCCACTGACTTCAGTACATTTGCATCAAGGGCAAATTTCTGCTACAAATGTCTATGTTTGTTTTCTGAAAAATGATGGAATAATATCATATGCAATAAAAATTGATTTGACATGGGTGTCCTATAAGCTGTGACCAGACAGAAAGGAATTTTTTCGTCAGAATGATAACATACTTGTAGGGTCAGATTATCTTCTTATTTTTACTAGGATAAAGTTGAAGTAGTCTTGCAAAATTCAATAGAGGAAAACTGCTGTAAAACCTGCACAACAAAATGACAAATCTGGTCTATTGTAGATCTGAGGTACCTAATAAATTTCTTGCATGTCAAATTGCCTGTTAAGATAAATACCTTCTTTTTAATGTAGCTTTTTATTAAGAAAATTAAAACTAACCCAAGAAATTTCCATTTAAATCAGGCTTTATGTCTATGGAGTCAAAAGTCTATGTTTTCTCAAATATTCTGCTTTCTGCTATCTATTGATACAACCTTACACATTTACTATATAAGAAAATATGAATTTCTGTCAGTCATACATCAGTCTAATTTAAAGTTAGATTTTGTATACCATTTTTTCACAGGTTTTCAAATATTTTAGGGTCTAATTCCTATTGTTCTCCATGCCTTTGAGGGTCTGAAATTTAGCGGATATATTCAAGTTTGTCCATAGTTTCCTTCAACCATCTCATTCACTAGTCAATTAATAGATGTCAGTGTTTGCATATTTTAATTATACAGATAAGTAACTTTGTCCTCTTCTCAGACTTATGAAAACCAAAGGGAGTTCTATTTCAGTGTTGTAAAACCTGATTAAGTGAAAGGAAAATTAGATGCAGGTTGTCTCCTTTCCTAGGTTCCCTCCAAACTTG
Source organism: Aramus guarauna (assembly GCA_013400195.1). Classification (NCBI taxonomy): domain Eukaryota; kingdom Metazoa; phylum Chordata; class Aves; order Gruiformes; family Aramidae; genus Aramus; species Aramus guarauna. The sequence goes on along the minus strand of VXBL01008334.1, from coordinate 266,728 downwards.
TCTGACTCTGCTTTAATTTTTGCAACTACATTAAGAATGCAGTTAAAATTAAGATAACCCAAGAACCTCTATTTATAATTCACTTTTAGGAAAAAAGATTTTTAGAAAATAGAAGCAGTCTAATCAAGAGGATCAGAAAAGTTGTCTCTCAGCTTTATCAAATTTTAGAAAATCTAAAAAAAAAGAGGAAATTAATAAGATTTACTAGTTCAATGGATGGTCTGGAACATGAAATAGGTTACAATAAATAACAATTAATACCAACCTCTGTATGTAAATGTTATGTTACATTATGAAAATAAAGGTTATATTTCAAAATGCTCTCAAGTTTAGCAAAAGGCTTAGCTACACAGATGTCTTCCAAGTGAAGAAGACAATACAGGGTGTGTCAGCGAAGAAGGATCGAGAAGAACATACATCTGCAAACCACAGACGCCACAGCACACCCAGCCACGAGTAGATTTACCCAGCTGGCAGAAAGCAAAGTTCAAATCAAGACCAAAACTGCCAAACAAAATTATTCTGGTTCAAACAGATAGTTCCAGACCTGAAGCTGTCCCCAAACTGTTCCCAGATGTCCTAAACCTCGTCAAACATTTCATTGTGGAGCCATGCCGTGAGCCTTCTCGGGCTTGTTTGTTCAGGGCTCCAGCGGGGGAGATGAATTCCAGCAGCCTGGAAGGGTATGTCTGGAGAGGCAGATGAGGCACTGAGCTGCTCCAGGACTTTCCAGTTTAGATTTCACTGGAACGAAGGCAAGCTTTAGGGAAAGATAATAATACTTAGGCATGCGTTCACACAGAGCATGATTCCAAAAGCATTTAAATTACATTATTCCTGTGCATTTAAATCACATTATTCTTGTAAGAAGACAGCTAATGGGTGAGTTATGAAATATTTCTCTGGTACATATATAGTGAAAATACCCCACACAATAAGACGAGAACGTGTCTTGCAGTACTGGTATTAATAGCCGTCCATACCGTTAGTACGTACAATCGGAAAAATAACTTTCCTGGTAAGAACTAGTCATTAAATCAGTATAGCATTTCTTTCAAATAAATAAGCACACCTTATTTCAAGCAGTCCTCCTGCAATTGCTTGATTATTGTCTTATTGAAGTAAGAGTAAAATTTCTGAAGTGCAAATAAACTCTATCTGAAATTTTACTCAGTTCTCGAATTTGTAATAGGGAAATGTTTTCAAATGGATCTGAACTATTAGTACAGGTAAAGATGGGCCTGGTGGAGAAATGAAAGGATCCAAAACTTAATCTATGGGTTTTAATTTTTATATATGTATATATAAATATCTCAGAAAATATTTATATTAAGTATTTCTACAATACCTGTCCCAGTTGCTGTTCTGGGTGACCCTCTGCAACAGTGGTTGCTGTTGCTGGGAGTTATCTCCTGAACTTGCCGTCTTTCACCACTGTGCAAGGAAAATGCACAAAACCAAACTGATGACTAATGTATAGAAAGATCTGCAGAATTTCAGTGGTACCCAAACTCAAGTTTCCTCAAATATGTTTGGACTGAATTGCAATTAATAATGATGGTTTTGTGTTTTTTGGTTTTCTTTTTTTTTTTCCTCAGTGAACTTCTGTCCAAATAAAGTGTTTTCTCAAAAAAAAAAAAAAAAAAGGTAGATCTCAGGGTTCTTAGAAGGTATTGAAAAGACAGACTTAAAAAGTTGAGTATCTTATTCTAAAGTACTTCAGAGGCTTCATCAGAAAACCTTTGCCATTTAATGCAACAATTGCATTCAAATGCTTTTTGTAAAACATATTTCCAAATTTAGGGTATGAATTATTAAAATTATTGACAAGGATGACACATTGTCTTGTATTCTCAAGATTGTGAGATGCATGGAATGATTAACCTGATTCAGAATATCTATACCTATAGGTATTACAACTGTAAGTTTGAAAAATAAAAAAAAAGTACAGTTATTACTATTTAATGCGGTGAGAATATTTGAGTGAGACAATGGATATCATTCCTCCTATGGTGGGCAAAGAAAAATAGCACAATCAATGCAAGTAGTGACCATTTGAAATTTTAAGAGTGACCATTACCATTAGGGTAGGGGCATTCAAACAATCACTACAGGCATGGCAAATGGCATCTGGTCTCACATGTCAGTGAAGTTTGCCAAACACCAGCATTTTGGTATTAAAATAAAAAGGAAAACTTGTGCAGAGATGGTGGATTGCACTGTTGTTAACTACTAACTTAGAAACGTATCTCCTGAGACCCCAGGAGATTCAAGTGGCCACATTAATTCTTTACTGTACTGCAGACACCATGGGGGCAGGGCAGGGGGAGTTCTGAGGAGGATGTCTAAACTGGGGTGAATAGGAGTATTTCCACATTCCCGGGTCTGGATGCACGTATAAGTTTGCATCCTGACAGTCTGTCAGGAGGAGGCCATGGTGCGTACCGTTTTCCTGGGCACCCTTTTGTAAGGAAACCTGAGGCTGCAGGTTTGCAGGTCGTAGCGTGGCACTGTGTTAGATCCTAAGTCCGAACAGCCATGTGCCAAGACAACAAAATAACCTGGAGTACGCACCAGGTTTGCAGCTGAGGCTGAGCTATCAATACTAACCTTTATTTAAAGGAATTAAGGACTTTGTAAAGGCTCCTGCTAGGCTGGGAGCTTGATGTAATGATCTAGCCATATGTCTGGCTGTCAGCAAGTCCTGAGTTCTGATCTGGGCTTTGATGCTCGTGGCCTCTGCGGTCTTGGGCAAGTTGCTTCTGTGCTCTGTGCCTGCAGAAGGGAACAATGATACTTCTCCTCCTCCTCACAGAGAGGTTATGCAAATTCATTAGTGACTGTTTGTGAAGGGCTTTGAAGTAGAAAATCACTCCATAATTGCTAAGTATTATTTAATAGCTCTTTTATAGTAGGCATTTCCTTTTGAATTACCCTGCTTGATGTTTCATTAAAATGACATCATGCTCACTTACAAATTATAGTGGCAGGTCATGTGCTTGCCAGTATAATGAAGCATGAAGAATTATAGACATCCCTCCTAAATAAATTAATTTACAAGGAGTTATCACTACTGGGGTCAGACTGTAGGTGTTTAGTTTCTCACACCCATGACACTGGCCATATACTGATTCTCGTTTATTTTTATTGATTTTTGTAACATTAATTTGAAACTGCTCTTTTCATCAATACCCTCCAGGGCTTTTTTTCTTCTCAGATTAAAAAAACATTATTAGACTCTGTGCGATCTATAAATTAAATACTAGAGGTCAAAATAGAACTATCATTTACAGTACCTGCACTCTGTGCAAGACCAGCAAACAAAGAAGGAGAAAATTGCAAGAAAGAAAAAAAACAAGGTTGTGTGACTTTGCATTGCCATGGGGCGAGAACAACCTTTTGGCCCTTATACTGTACTTTTATGAAGGCTGGTGTAGGACTGCTGTGCAGGGACCATCTCAAACTTCTACTCCAGTGTATTTCATGGTTTGGACTCTTGGGCTGTGTCTGCAGTGCTGGACGAGAGTGCCTTGTGCTCTTCTTCCCCAAATATACCCCCTCCAGGGAGCTGTAGGTCCCTCTATGTGTATCCCGGTCTTCACCTGAAAGAGCATCTACACAATTAGGGGGTAGGACCTTGGCTCAATGTGCAGCTATCCAGGGCCAGGGCGAGCATCTGGGAGCTGGGGCTTTGGAAAGCACCGTGTATCCCACAGCTGGAGACGCAGCACGATTCCAGTGACACTGGGAGATAGACAGGCCCTTTTGTAATTCAGAGACCCACAAGCTTTTTTTCCTAAACTACAAGCATGGCTATGCTACTTCTATTCAATCATTTATTTCAAGATGTCTAACCTTACCTAGCACTTTAAAAACTGAATATTATTTTTATTTCATATCTCTCTAATACGCCACATCTTAGGACAATAACTCAATAAAACTGGCTATTAGGAAGCAAAAAACATTTATTGGACTCATAAAAATGCATTTTTGGCATGTGAGTTTACTACTCTTTGGAATAATTTTTGGCCTGTCAGAAGGAAGAATCTTCAAGTTATCGCATTACAAACATGGATTTCTATAAATAACTGCAAAACTAGGAAATCTTTCAGGAGAAATGTAACATAAAGATACAGAAATAAAGCATGTGATTTTGCATGCTTTTCCTAGATTTATATTTTTTTTTTTTACTATTCCAGTATAAGGATTATATGTAGTGGGACAAAGAGTAACTGTCAATGTCTCTGTTCTCAACAAAAAGGATCATAACAGGGAAATAATTTTGCTTTGGATGAAAAGGCACATACTTGGGACCTGCATTCCCCAAATGAAAACTGATATTCAGGAGAGATAGCAAAACTTAATGTTCTGGAGAGCAGAACATGCTGCTAAGTGTCTATGGCACCAATGAAGTGGGAAAATGTCTGGACATGCTATTTGCCAAATAACTGTTATTTGTGAAGGAATAACTCCAAACTCATATCCTACTGCTTTGGCACACTGAGTGATCCAATAAATGAAGACAGACCCTGACCCTGGTCTTGATCTACTGTATGTAATTAAAGAAGAGATCTTAAAGAACATTTTCCTAGTAAATTAAAAAAGACTTTTTTGTTCGTTTGTTTTTGTTTAAACTTCCAGTGTTACAGTGTATTATTCTTGCTATTCCCAGCCACTGTGCTGTTTGTTTTTTGGTTGTTTTTTTTTTTTTTCCCCCCGGTTAGTTGGGTTTTTTTTGTTTTGTTTTGTTTTTGTTTGTTTGTTTGTTTTGTTTTGTTTTGTTTCTGTTTTTAAATGGACACCCACTGAAGCCTGGAGAAAAACTGAAGAAAAAGCAAAGCTGGGAAACCAAAAAGTGAAATTTTTATTCGATAAGCATAAAACCAATAAACATATTAACATAAAAGATTCAGATAGTCATTCACATTCAGTTGCTACAATTAATTTTTGCTCCCTCAAATCACAAAGGTGAATTGACTATTACCTTCTGAGCAGGGGGAAAAACGACGACAGAGAAAGCAAGAAAGAAGCAGTTCTGAGAGTTCACATGAAAACCTTGACACCTTAGATGGTCCAACACGGCTGGCCACTTTCCTTCTCAGAGACAGTCTTTCACATATGGCTCCTCCTGGAAATGAGTTTGCCTCCAACGAGTCCTCTCCTCTACAGCCAAAGAGACCACCCTCTCGTTGCGGGCTGCCGGCAGTGGTGTCCTCCAGAGCCCTCAGGAGCCTGAGACTTCATTTGGCAGTCAGAAGTAAGAACTTGTCAGATAAATCAGTTGTGCAGCCCCTAAGATATCCCAATTTTCGCGTGTTACTGAATTGTTAATTGCTAAATCTTGTAATTTAGAAATGGCAAATCAAAAGTATATGTGTACCCTGTTTAGAGTTGGCATTTCTTTGGCACATGATTCCTCCTGTATCATGTAAAGGGAGAAGCTCTGTTTGCCCATTAATGTGCTTCACTTAGTTTTCACATAGCAAGAGAGGTTTTGTCTCTTTCTTTCTTTCTGTGTAAGTTTATTACACACTTTCTTTCTGAACAGCACTTATTAAAAGGGAGAAATCAATAATTTCAAGAATGTAAGTAGTCACTCTTTTAAAGTTTGTTTGTTATGGATGTTAGAATACAAAGTCTGCTTTACTTCTTAATGAAATACTCGTGTTCCACCCCCCCAGCCCATCAGTTATTCAAAATTATTTCAGGTCACGCTCAGTTTAAAAATTAATTGAAAAGAAATTAGTCCCACAAGGGTATAGCTGTGAGCTGTAATTTTGACTGACAGTGGGATAAAAGACTGTGGATTTAATCACGTCACTTTTAAAAGCATTTTATATGTGTAAAATTTTTCAGCTTGCCACAAGCATATATGGCTTTAAATTGATCTTGGCATATATCTATTCATCTGTGTAATGCAGACGCACTATAGGAAAAAAAAATAGGAAGTACTTTGAGACACCTATCACTAACTATTATTTCATCAAAAAAGTAACTGCTATTCTGAAAAAAAACCCCACCCCAACATTCCCAAACCCAAACTCTCTCCCATTTTATAACTGAATTGATTTACTAGGTTTACAGTCTTTCAATGGTCTGAGAAGTCATGGCACTGGATCTCAGATACATGGTATATCCACAGTATTCCTAATGATACAGAAGGGGAAACTAAACAATCAGAAACTCATCAATATGCAGAAAAAATTTCCAGTGTGCTGTCCATGGCTCATCAAAGATTGTTCAAATGTTGATCTTGACAAACAACTGGAATTGACAGGATTCAACAGAAAGTGCAGCAGGACATTGACTGTGAGCCTTGCTGAACCACCAGACTCCCCATGGCAGCCTAGTCTCAGGTGTTTATGACATGGAGAAAAGGATAGGGAAGTGATTTCAGGTGTGGGTTAACACTTTAAAGTGAATACATACTGTCTTTCCAAAGCAATTTAAAAGGATTGAATCCATTCCAAAACCAACTGGAACAATATGAAGAAAGTATTTATTTCATGTATAACTGTTTTGAATCACATCATCATCAACAACAAAAATTCCCCACACTAAAATCAAAATAGCATCATCACAACACCAAACTAAAGTGGACAATTTACACACACAATCCACACCTCGTCCCTTCACCATAATTAGAACAAAAATTCTCCACCATCATTCCACTTTCTAGGTGCTCCTAGAAATACGAGGTTAAGTGAAGATCACAGTGAAGAAGTAGCACATAGGTGAGTACTTTATACTAGGACGTTAGTATTCTGGCTAGGAGCCATCTGCCAATGGCTAGAGAGTGTTTTATAGCCAAAGTTAACATACATATAACACAAATGGTCATCTTTCCACCAGCTGTTTATGTCTGAGTCCAACAGATGTATTAAGCAATAAGTGTAGGTGTAAAAATGTGCTAAGGTTAATTTCCTAAATAGGAAATAAAAATGAGTAATCATTAGAGAAACATTTAAAATTATATTTGGTTTTCTAGGGTAATAAGCTTCCTTAAAAAACATGATTTCTCAAAGTAGATCAGGAAAAAATAAGGGTTTCCAACAAGAAAATGGTTACCTTAGGAACACGTAGATATTCTGGGTTTATGAAAAGCAGGACAAAACTGTAGGCAAGGGTAGCTTTAGATGCCTAATGATAGGATTTCCCCCCCCCCCACCACCCACCAA
>VXBL01008334.1:242288-259531 GCA_013400195.1 Aramus guarauna | reverse complement strand
CCCCCCCCCCCCCCCCCCCCCCCAATTACTCGGAACTCTCAGTTTGATGCCAAAATTTATTACAGAAGTCAGGAAATAAAGATCAGAAAATTAAATCAGGAAAAAATAAATACAAGGCTGGCAAAACCTTGGGTAGAAAATGGTGTGGCTGAAGTACATATTGGCTTTCTGTTATGAAAAGTTTTGGAAAAGAAAACAAAAAGGTATATGCAGAGAAATCACAGAATGAACCATTTCCACAGCCATCTGCTATAAGGATATGACTGTCCAGCTGTGCTATTGTGAGAGGTGAGAAAAACGACCACTCAAACAGGACCTGCAAAGAGAAAAAATCTCTTGACAAGCCTGAAATCTTGTTTCACACCTCCCTCACCACAGGGGTTTTCTGTTCCACCATACCGTTTATTAAAGTTATGTCCCAGGACAAACCTAAGCTGTGAAGCATGGTGATTCATGGAAAACAAATTTAAGTTATGGTTATCACAAGACACAAGGGAAAGCGTATTAAATGACAGATCACAACCAAAGAGTTTCTCCTAATTCTAAAGGTTATCAAAGATTCTGGAAATGTCCCTGGAACTTAAAAAAATAAATACTGTTTTTCAAATCAGTAAAACTGACAGTGCCAGAATTTCTTTACATTAGTTGATTGAAAATACAGAATATCAGTAAAGTAACTGTTTAAAGTTCCTTTTTACCCACCTCTGTTACTTCAGTGCTTAGTTAACAAAGAGATAAAAGAAAGTCTCCAAGATAGTGATTTTAGCATATCACAGGGAGTAGCCTCAGACCTCTTAAGGGTTGTTCATCAAAATCAGAAAGAGAAAGCCTCTCAGGCCTGATATTACTAAAGAGCAGAATAAATGAATAAACCACATCTTTCCAGTACCCCTGTAAAAGGTAAATATATGATATTAAACGATCAGAAAAAAAGGAATAGTGTGATTCAGTTTTGACTTAATAACAAGTCACCATTACACCAATACAAGTCACCATTACTGAAAGTTGTTGGAAAAAAAAATGTAACTTGTGAGGGTAAAAAGCAATTTTTTTTTTTAAGATCTCCCCAACATTAAGTAAGGAAATTTCTGAGAGCTGCTGAATCAAGCTCCTGTCAGTATTTCTGAGGCTTTCTGTTAAAGCTTTGCTTTACCTGTCAAATTCACATGGGAAAAGAAAAAAATATCTCTGCAGCTGTTGATTACACTTTGAGTCAGGACTCCTAGAGAGGAGAGGTGAATTCGGTGGATGATCTGCGTTAGTGGAGCTGCAGGTCAAGCCCCTCAGGACTCCTACCTACCAAGCATCTTCCAAAGAGTGCACATGGTAAGAAAGTGAGAGAAGCTGAGCAGGGTGATAAGCAGAAAAGAGAAGATATTGGCCAAAGAGTTAGTCACAGACAGGAAAAGTTTATAAGCCAGTTATAGTGATGGAGCTTTTAATTTTACTGTGCTCTTTTGGAAATAGTGTGATTATTTGCTCTAATGTAATGTGCAAAGGCAGCATTAGACAGCAGTAATAGGTTGAACTGTTCTGAGTGAGCTGTATGTCACCATACAGCTAAGCACTCAGTTAATAGGTGTGGGGGATCCATGCTTGCTGAATAGGAACAATGTAATTATGGCAGTCATCCAAGAGCAAATGAAAGGATGAGGATATGGCTTACATTTGAAATAGTTGGTTTCCAGCTCTTTCTTAGACAAAGGGAAAGAGAACTGGAGAAGGCCACCCTGGAGAAGACCTATGGCTGGTCCAATTCTTGTAATGTTCTTAAATCTTGGCATTTCAATGAAAAAAGCATGGGGTGATTTGCAGTGCACACATATTTTCCCAGTGGCTGTAACAGCTATATCTCTCGTTGGATTTTGTAGCTTCAATGGATGTGTTTCACTTCACAATTGACAAGAAAAACCAAATGCACACACATTGTCTGATACAATGGCTCTGTTGACAAGCAGTCACTCGTCACGTTTCAGTGACTTGGTTTCTTTAGACGACGTAAGCATGTCCTTAGAGTGGTAATTAATACCTCACAGGTAAAAGCATTTGTGTGTTTTACTTTAAAGTGTTCGTTTTAACCTTAGATATGAAAGAACTGCCATTTAGGATTGAATTCACAGGGAATATGAGGGTTTAGGCACTCAGATTTCTAAAGAGAGGGAAAGGTTGTGACTACAGACATTTTGCCTGCATCCTTCTGTAAGTAGTATGGCAACCTGATCCTACAGACGATGACTTGTTTGGTTTCTCTTTGGCTGCAGAAACCACATTTCTTTTCAGTGTAAAACTGGACATGAAGAGAGGAGGTTGGTGCATGCCCAGGTCGTGCCCCGTGTGGAAACATGAGGTAATTGAGGTATATTCCAGCCCAGAGCCAGGAATTCAGCAGTACCTCTATCCCTGTTAGTATAGGCATAGTCTCTGAGGATGAAAAGCACCGTTGTTTCTTCTGAGACATTTGGCAGAGCGCGGTGAATGTGGCTGAATGCTGTTTCTCCCACCACATAAAAGCAAGACAAACTTCCTCAGAAGTGGGATTGGACAAATGCTGGGAAGTCAGTGACTGACTAGGACAAGAACAGGCAGATTCATAGTTCAGTAAGCATGTAAAAATCAGAAAACTGTCAACGAGCCACTCCTTTGACCTCAGTTGAAATGTACTAAACAAGTGGAAACTTCAAAACAGTTAAAGAAAGAGTTATGCCAACAAAGAAGCATCACTGAATTGTAAAATTGTGATTTAAATTAGCAATTGCTTTCTAGCTTGAGTGTAGTATATCAGAGGCTTGGCTTCTCCCAAGAAGAAAAATAATAATAATAAAAGTATCTATAAAATATGTATTTAGAAGTGGGAATGAAAAAATCCATGACTAGCTTAGCATGTTTTCATATTTTAATTTTTTTAAATGTCTTTAATTTTTCATTGAACTGTTTCCAAGATCTTTTATGAAAATCTGAAGGCAAAATTCAAGTGATATCGAGAAAATCCCTAATAGGTATCTGCACTTTATGATGTGGACAAACATGAACTACTGTGAATGTAAAAGCTGCGTCATTGTATTAATTTGATGCTGATCCCCAGGGCCTTAACTCTATATAGTCTTTCATTTAAATAACATTTCCTCCCCCTGCCATATGCTCACTGTTAAATTAATATATTTTCCTTCACTAGTAATGATTTTGAATCTGATCTAAATCCTGTCAGAAGCAATAAGAATCTTTTGATTGAAAACAGATCTTGGAGCTAAAATTTTGACAATTTTATGCAAGTAAAATTGACAGGTGACCACAGTTGTGGGAGAAAATTGCTCACCTCACATGGTTTAAATCAAATCAGTATTGAAGTGCTTTATTGAATAATTAATGACATGTAATTAACCATCAAACAGCAAGCTATACATTCAGGATCAATATCAGGAATGGAACAGATAAATCACAACACTGGGGTCTTACCAAAGGTTAGTAAACAACTACAAATTTCTAAACACTCTTCTGCAACTAATCCCCACAAGTTGTAATGACAGGCACGCGCTCAAACACACGCATGCAAGTACACACACACGCAGAGGTAGGTTTGCACGTCCCAAGGCTATGTGGGTCACCATCGCCCACCGTTGGGGGTTCCGTCATTATTCCTGTGGGACATATGGCTGCTCCAGGGTCAAGTGAGCCCCTGCCACTCCTGACCACCCACTGATGCACATGAGAGGGAAACACATCAAAAGTGTCCCCATGGGGCACCTCACATGGATAGCCCATGGTTGGATGCAGGTGCCCCATGGGATGGTGCTCTGTCCAGGCTGAACAGAGGGTGCAATGCCAGGCACCACTTATTGCAGTGTCAGACCTGGTTTCCCACTTCCCTCTCTCCAATTTTTGCAAATTCTCTTGCTCTTTTTACATTTCTTTCCAAGGTAATGTCTCTTACCTCCTCTTGCCCCCCTCCAAATGTCTACATAAACCCCAGCTGCAGTTTAATCTGACTGTTGGTCATCCTCCCATTCAGCGTTATCTGCCTAGGCAAAAACCCTCTTAGGCAGACTGGTGTCTTCCACTCAAGCACAGTTTATTCTTACTTCCATTTCACTCCTACACAGACTATTTTGCCAAAAAGATACCACATGAGTTCCCCAGAAGTCCTCATGCAATCTATATGAAATATCACCGAATTCAGTCATTTACCATCAAAGACACCATGTGAGATAAGCTCCATCAGCTCCTTAAACCCTATTTTAATGATAGTTTCTGTTTTGCTGTCATTTACTTCAACTGAAAGATGCTACAAGAATCCCACCATTTCATGCCAAAAATCTTTGTTCTAAATTTTAGCTTAAATGTATCTATAGAGAGTCAGAAAAATACGTTTCTAGGTTAGCATTGCCCTTTAGTATACATAGATGTTCTGGTCCTTGGTGCTTTCTCTCTTCCTCACCATATATCCAGAGACAGCAATCTCTATCACAAAATTAATTATAGAAACATAGAGGGGGAAGGGACCTCTAGGGGTTCTTCTACTCCAGCCTCCGGTGGAAATTAGGACAATTGTATCAGGGCAGATGGGATTTTGCCTAGGCGTAATTTTGAAAACCTCTCAGAAAGGAGATTCATCAGCCTGCTGGGGCTCAAGGGCCAGGGAGGGCTCAGCCTTTGTGCTACCTACTGGGCTTGTCCTTAGTTGTACTGCAGAGCCCCTGTTCTCTCGAGGCTGCACAGACGCAGTGCCTTCTGCGAAGGCTGGTGATGAAGCACATTACAAAACCCATCTATGTTTCGTTTAGTATGAAGTGCCCTGTGGCAACTCTTTACATCGTTTCATTCCGCTGAAAGGATTTTGAAGAAACTTTCATGCAATATTAGCTTGTTCCACAGCTGTAAGGAATATTGAATATAAATCATTTATACTGATAGTGCAAAAGTGACTTTCAGTCAGATTACATGCATTTGTCCCCTTGATGGATGTTCACAACATCCTCAGTAGGTAGATGCCTGACTCACTGCCAGGGCAGGCAGCAATCCACTGAGCAAGTCTTTCTATCTTTTTCTTGGTCATGCACTAGACATTCATTCTTTTGGATGAAATATTCCCTTGTGCTGATATTAGCTTCCTGAGGGGACAGGTGTGCTAGGCTCAGGGTTGTGTTTTCTCACAAGGGCAGCTTTCAACAGGCAGAGCACATGAAAGTGTCTGGATGATCATGTCTCAGTCAGAAAGAAGGAATTCTATGCCTGAGTTTAAAGGTTCAAGATTTTTTTTGTCCGAGCCCAAAATTCAGTTGCAAGTGCAGGCTGTTTCAGTCCAATTTTAGAGGAAGGCAGGAGAAGATGGAATGAACATAATTATTTCAGCATAATATTCTCCTATTTAAATGTTCAAAAGAGGTATGTTAAAATTTAGATAGGAATAAATATCAACTAAGAGAAAGCAAAGAGAAAACAAGCCAACCTGTAACTACCCTGCTGTATGCAACAACATAAATTGCTTGTTTCCACTATATGTTTTTGTCACATAGACTATGTCTTTGTCATTGCCTTAAATGCCGCATATTTTTGCACTGCATATATTGAAATTTTCCATCAGAGTCAGAAAAATTATCATTGACTTGGCAATGATAGACCATGTAAAAGGACAGGATAGCATTTTTAATTAATAGAACTTTCCTCAGTGTGCTGAAGTGTTCTTCAACTGTGCTGCGTCGGTCAGAACTGGTAGAAAAGCCTCCCACTCCTGCTAAACATAACAGTATTCTCCAAGCAGGACAGAATTGCAAGTAGTGAAAAGCGTACTGTGGAATTTGATTTGTTTGCTGACTCTGTGATAGAGTAGCAGCAGTTTTAAAGTGTCCAAATGGAAGCTTGCAGCCACATATGACTGCTCTGGTTTATGTTTTCTGTGTCTTTCTGTGTTTTCTGTCAACCCAGCTCTTATTCAGATGTTGAATGTCCATGCTCTAAGGCAACTCTGAGTAAAAAGTCACTGATGTGCATCTTAGACGAATTTTTCTGATGTGCATCCAATTGCTAGCAATGGAGTTTCAAAGCATACGCTGAAATTGTTTGGGGCAGCTAGCAGTGGCTCTCAAACCCCTCTGTGTTGTGGCCTATGATCACATTGTCTTTAAAGGATTCCTCTCTCTCTCAAGTGTACCAGATGGACTTTTTGTATATAACTTTTTAAGCTCTGTTGCAAAACATTCCTACTCAACTGCAGCAATATGTTATTCCATTGCCAACAGTGATCTGGACATTACAGTTAGCAGTATCATCTTTGCAGGAATTAGGCTCAAACACTAGCCTGCTGAATCACTGACCTGTCTTCACCCCTGGTATCTCAGGATGTTGGAGCTGGGCAAGCTGTATCCTTGAAAGAGATCATAAATGCATTGTATTGCAGGCCTTGTGTCACAGATGCACTCTCCCTCTCTCTGTATTGCATGGATTTCAAATATCTAGAAGACAGGACACTACTTTTTTTTTGCCAGGGTTTTGCTATCAGTCAGTGATCTCTAAACTTATCTAATATAATTGGAACAGGAATCAGGGACCTTTTGTTCTTGGGGAGGATTTGGGTCAGGTTGGGGAGGGGATGGTCATACTTTTTTCTAGATTAGCAAGCGTCTAATTTATTTGCATTCTGCATTTAATTTGTCTCCCTGTCTTTATGCCAATGCTCTGAATTTAATAAGGTTAAATTTTTCTTGAAAGTTCATGCTTTCTTTGTGCTATTTAGTGACTTATGTGTGTCTCATTCTCTGCATTTGGATATGGGTTTCCTCACACGTTTTTCTATCTTTAGCTTTCAGTAGACTTGATGCAGGCTCTCAGAGAATCTTTAGCCTTCTATCCCCAAGTCATTTCCCAGAGATAGAATTTTCTGTGCATTAAAATGTGGCATTACTTGAATTCAATCTGTGAAACCTTCTACCTAAAAGGCATTTTCATCCCAGGAGAGAAGGAAAAGTGGATCCAAAGATCGTGTGTGCAAACAATAAAGGTAACCCATATCCCCACTGTACACTCCTTCAAGGTGGTATTTTGCACCAACCCAACTCAGTTGATTTCCTCTTCCTTGAGTGGGCTCACACCAGTCTTTCTCCATAACTGTGAACTTTATTGTCTAACTCTGTTTCTCCCGCAGGTTCTGACATGACTCTAACATTTTCAGGAGCAAATCTGGTATTATCTGATAAACTATATATTTGCTACTCATTCAAGAGTGAATTTGGAGAGTAGATCCTCCTCATGTGTAAATTCCCATATCTCTATTGTAATCAGGAGTCAATGCTAGTTTTCTTCAGCTGATGAATCAGTCTTTGGACTGGAAGCTGTTATTATGCAGTATAGGAACAAAATTTTATGTATCAAATTATGGTAGTGCAGCAGAATTCCCATATTCTGTGGTACTGAGGCAAGACTGTCAGAGATGACATGTTTTAAAAAATATTTGTTGTTTATTCCTATAATATGGAAGAATTGTGACTATGGTAAAAGGTTAAATGCAAAATGACATGATGTTAAATAATCCACAAGATGTTCATCATTACCTTCACTCATTTGCCACTGTAGTGAATGTTAATACTTCAGTAAGGAAAACTAAGAGATCAAGGTAGGCAGTGTGAGAAATTCCACCTCCACTGTTTACATTTCACAACAAATACAAGAAGCATATATAAATTGTTTTATAGCCTAGGAAGCTGTCCCTTCATGAGGTGTATTACAAGAATACATTGAATAGCGGACTGCCACTTCCACAGCTATCACGTGCTGTGCCTCACAGGATATGTTGTGTTCAGCCTACAAGAGCTGTCCTTGCTGGCAAGTTCTGCCTGGAATATTGCATCCAGCTCTGGTGCCCCTCAAAAAAGAAGGATGTGGACCTGCTGGAGTGAATCCAAAGGAGGGCCACAAAGATGATCAGAGGGCTGGAGGACCTCTCCTGTGTAGACAGGCTGAGAGAGTTGAGGTTCTTCAGCCTGGAGAAGAAAAGGCTCTGGGGAGACTTTCTAGCAGCCTTCCAGTACCTAAAAGGGCCTACAAGAAATCTAGAGAGGGACTATTTGTAAGGGTATATAGTGATAGGACAAGGGGTAATGGCCTTAAGATGAAGGAGATAAGATTTAGATCTTATTACTAGGAAGAAATTCTTTACTGTGAGGGTGGTGAGGCACTGGAACAGGTTGCCCAGAGAGGTTGTGGATGCTCCCTCCCTGGCAGTGTTCAAGGCCAGGCTGGATGGGGCTTTGGGCAACCTGGTCTAGTGGAGGGTGTCCCTGCCCATGGCAGGGGGGTTGGAACTAGATGGTCTTTGAGGTCCCTTCCAAACCAAACCATTCTATGGTTCTATGATGCTGTTTTATCTCCCCTTAGTGGTATCTGATTGCGTATATGCTATCAAAACGTAGCTGTTTCTTCTAGCATTGTGCACCCAAAAATCCAAGATTTGTATTTACCTTAATATATTGAATAGTATATTGTAAAATGACATGCACAGTAGTTGACATTTGGGTACTATGGATCATATGGATCATATGGATCATATTTAGAGATCACAGAATCATAGAATGGTTAAGATCCACAACTTCTTTGGGCAACCTGTTCCAGTGCCTCAGCACTCTCACAGTGAAGACTTTCTTCCTAAAATCTAATCTATATTTACCTTCTTTCAGTTTAAAGCCATTACCCTTTGTCCTATCACTACATGCCCTTGTAAACAGTCCATCTCCAGCTGTGCCAAACTTGTTAATTTGGGAAACATCTGTTGCTTGGCGAAATGTGATGCAGTGCAACTGGATGTGCAGCAGAATTAAATGAAATTCCTATAATAAGTCTATGCTCTGAAATGGAGAAATTTCAGTTCTGCTTATTTTGATTCACCCATATAAAATGAGGGGCTAGTGTTTTAAAAATGCATTTGACTTTCCCTGCTCTCTCTTCCTACTGATACCAACTGTAAAATTCTCTCTGTCTTCCACTGAGACAGAGTTAAGTGCAGGCTGTGAATTTCTGAGAATTCTCCTTGCGTGTTCATGTGCCAGTTGAATTTATCTCCTGGTTTAAGAGCAGAGGATGTTTCTTCTAAGCAGTCCTACAAGATATCATAACTACATATTACTTTACCCAGAAGCAAAAAGCCTAGGTCCTAAAAGTAACATGAAGACTTCTTGCACGGAGCAGAGAATTACAGCACTTTGCAAGTGTCTGGCTTCTCTCATCTCACCCACATACCGTGCACCCACACACCGTGCACCCACACACAAGGCTCCACTCAGCATTCCAGTGCTTGGACTGGCATTACAGCAGCCTTCTGTAAAAGGGACAAGCTCTATCAGGCAGTATTTGCTTCTAGAGAAGCTGTACTATGCAAGAAGCCTAATATCAACACAAGACTGCTTAAATGCATGTTATATTCATACATATATACAAACACCATTAGACTTTAGACTTCTCCCCCCCTGCCCCTCCCCAAGAAAGACTCATTCACCCAGGGAGCAATTCAGTATCATGAGCAAAAAAGAATCACACACTTTCTCCTTTTATTATCAATGGAGGTCAGCTGCAGTGAAATCTGAACCCAGTAGGATCCATACCCTTTCACTCATAAAAAATAACAGTGAAAGTCGTCAAGAAGTAGAAGGTGGAGGAGGCCTCTGTAGGGAAATGAGTTCAACTGGATATTCCTAAAAACATTTCAAAATGGCAGGATCAGAAAGGGTTAGCTAAGCTATTAATCTCAGTTCAAAGAACATGCAAGTAAACTCCCTGGTGCACAGAGAACTAGATTGAATCCTTATGAACATACTGATCTGTTGGCTCTGAACACAATAGAGCAAGCAAAAACAATGAAAAATATGAGACAAAGAAGTAGAATAAATATGTTATTTTTCTATATAGTAGTAGTTTCTTGCCAGCTGGACAAATTTGTATCATTTTTCTAAAATATACAGAATATATTGGATTTGGTTTTCCATTTCTAGTTTTCTCTTGGTAGTAGTCTTTATACATTTTCTTGAAAATCTTTCCTCTCTGCCTGCAAGAACAAGTAATACACCTCAGGAAACACTGCTAGTTATGCTTTCTGGACAATCTTTCTTCTTATACAGAAGGTATCTGCATCTGGGTGGTCAGATCAATATCTCAGCATAAGTTCAAGTAGACTGGAAACAAAACAGTAGAAAGAAAATGCAGTGCCAACCAAGGAACCTTAGAAAGTTTTTTTTAAAAAAAGTAACTTATTGGGTTAAATATAGATATATTTATTTATCACCTAGACCTCTCCAAAAGTGTCCGACACAAATACCTCTCCTGAGTATTTTAGGTACAAACAAGTCAGACTCTTCCAGAGGCAGAAGAAGCAATTCTTGGTGAGTATAGTCCTTCGTGACAACACCTTTGTGAATACAGTCAAGAACAATATTTTGTAACACAGGGTGAAATACTTTTAGTTTAATATATCAGAAAGTAAGTAAAAATGGATGCAAAAGAAAAATGCTTAAAATTTTATATGTTGGACAAAAAAAATTCAAGTATTATGGTTTAAGTGCTAATTGTCATTAACTGAAAATAAAGATAGTATTGTTAAAATATCTTAAACTTCAGAAATTACAACTAAAATATTGGGTATTCTATATTCACTGTAATATGTAGTTATCTAGTATGAATCAGTAAGTTGAAAAATTCTTAATGCTCAATGCACAGTAATGTCAACTGCAACAAATTACAGTTCACTTCAACAGGAAGGCAGGTAAGAAAAGGAAGGAAAGGTGAATCTGTAAAAGACATAAAGTCAAGACATTTAACTTAAAATATGTTTAACTTTTCAACAGTTGCTTCCAGGTCCAAAATTGAGTTAATTATAGCAATAGTTATAGAATGGCAACAAATCCAGCCTTCCATGCCACAATATGCAGTAGGACATTTAAATGCAAAGTGTACCTTAGTTTGTAGTTTCCAAACTTTGTGGTGTCACATGAGGAGAAGCCCTGGTATTGTTCAGCCTGGACAAGAGAAGGCTCAGCGGGGACCTTATTCCTGCCTTTAACTGCCTAATGGGTACTTAGGTGAAAGACAGAGTCAAACTCGTTGTGGATGGGCATAGCAAAAGACATCAAACAAATGTTTTAGCAAAGAAAATTCCAGTTGACCATATGGAAAAAAAGTCTTCACCATGCAAGTGGCCAAACACTGGAACAGGATGCTCAGGGAGGTTGTAGTATCTTCATCCTTGGAGATACTCAACACTTGGCTGGACAATGTCCTGGGCAGTCTAATGTAATGTTGAAGTTGCCTGCACTTTGAGCGGAAGATCTGACTAGATAACCTCCAGTGGTCACCTAAATTATCGACACTTAAAATCGAAGATCTAAATTATTGTTTGTTTTGGTGATTTGTGAGAAACCTAAAGGGCATATAGGCACAATCAGCTGTCTAAAATTCAGGTTTTTACTTGATCAGTCTGTCTGTGAATATTTTATTACTTTATTTACAGTGAGGGTTGGAAAATAACTTGTTTGAGGCTGTGTAATGGATAACTCAATCTGACTGAAAAACACAGTAAACTAATTTTCAGGAATGTCAGCTCTGTAAATGTGGGTGGTCACTGAGAAAGAGGTTAATCTTATCATATTTTAGATATTTACTGTGTAGAAATCCACTTCTGAGCTACTTATCAAGACTCTAAAGCAAATAGAAAAAGGATTCTAGTGAGCAGTTTATCTGGTCTATTTCAGATATCTGTAGGCACTAATGAATGGTGCCTTCAAATGGCCTATTTTTCCATCATTGACTAAAAATATAGAATAGGGAGCTAACTCAGTAGTAAAAATGTACTCTGTAGAGACTCAAATGAAATTAGTGCCATCATAGTTATCTTGAGGAGGGAGTCCATTCTCTGTTATATCTCCTGTTTCCTTGGTCAATTATTTCAACAGGTAGGCTTAGCGCTGGGTTACCATAACCTCATGAGTTTGTGAGTCAGGGTGAAAGGAGTGGCCAGTAATTGATACATCCTGCTGGGATTTTGTTGCAGCTAACACTATCAAGATGAGGAAATGGATGAAGCCGTCTTTAAAAAAACTTGAGAAAGTTTCTGAATCACAGACCCTTGTTCTCATGGGGGATTTTTACTTCCCAGTCACCTGCTAGAAGGCAACAGAGTAGAACAGAAGCAGTCCAGGAGGTTTCTGGAGGGCATTGGGGTAATTTCTTTGTACAGGTACTGGGTGAACAAATCAGGGGTCTGCACAGCTGGATCTGCTCTTCACTGGCAAGCAAGAACTGATTTGGGATCAGGTAATCAGTGGCAGCTGCAGTTGTAGTGATGTTAAATATTGCAGCTGATGATCCTGAGGCGCGTGAGGAAGGGGAGTAACAGTGTGCAGACTGCATTTCAGGCAACTAGATTTTGGCTTATTCACAAAACTGGTAGGTGACATCCAGATGACCACTGGCTCTGAAAGCCTAAGGAGATTAGGAAAGCTGGAAGGCCTTTAGGGGTAGCATTGTCCCACTGCAAGGGTGGTGTATCCTGGTTCATGAGAAGACAAGTGTGGTATTTATAGCTTGCCCTAGATAATTCTTCTCCTTTGTGCTCTTTATTGACAGAACATCCTCATTTGTGCTTTGGATATATTAATTTGGGGCAACGAGGGCCTAATTTTATGCATAGCAGTGTGGACACAGGTAACATTTTACTAAAGTGCCCAGGGATCTCACTGAAGACCTAAAATTAAGCCATGCAGGGAGAATAGACTATTTTGTCAGATATGAATCCCGTGAAAGCAAGGAATCTTATGGCCAAACAAATAGTGTATATTGGCATTAAACAGAAAGCAAAATCATTCCAGTCAGTAAGGATATTTGTTCTGCTGTGTTTTGGTGGGTCTTTGGGGTTTTTTTCACTTGTATTTTTCCTTTTCTCTGATGTGTTAAAGCTATTGCTTATAAATACTATAAGGAAATCAGTGTTAATCATTACTTCTCTTCAACCTGTGTCAGGAGACTAGCTTGGCTAGGATGGCTAAAGCACATGGACTGGAAGCAGTGACAGGCTGCACAGGAGGAATCTATAGATAATGCTCAGGCATATAGGGATGGCATCAGAAAAGCTGAAGCTCCACTGGGGTTGAGCAGAAAGCCTCAAATAGACCAAGCCATGAGCAGCCTGGTCTGACCCCAGAGCTACCCCTGCTTTGGGCAGGGTATTGGACTAACGACCTCAGAAATAGGCACTACCCTGCATTATTTTGACCAGCCTGATTATTTTTACCTACTTTTGGCATCTGCTAGACCTCTGTCCATGATTTGGTGCCATTGAATCAGAGCAGGTGTTCATCTACATATCTGTACAGTCAACAGAAAAAGTTAGAGATAACTATATGATGCAGAAAAATAATAATAACAGTTTTCAATACTATGTACAAGATGATACTTAAGAGACTCACAGACATTTCAAGTAAACAAAATAAAAATAATTTTAGCTATTCTGGTATCTTTTCAATGTAGTTTGCTTTCTCGAAATGCCTATTGTGTTTTCTTTCAGCAAATCTAATTTTGAAATATACAGCCAGCATTGGCAGTGCGAAATAATGTAAACCAAAATGTGTTATATCCTCTCTGAATACAAAAATGTCCCACTGGGATCTGGTTTCACTTATAGCCAGATCAATCCAACTTCATCTTGTCACAAAGTCATACTTAAGATATCTCCTAACAGAGAAAGCAAAACTTTTGTGAAGATTTTATTTTTACATAGTGATTTTTAGTATTCTCTTAAAACAATTATTTCCACTCATCTCATGCATAACTTATTATCGCTTATGTTTCTTTTGTCAGTTTTCTGTCTGTATTTGTCCTCTTTTTTGCTCTTTGTATTCTTTCTCATCCTCTTTTCTTCTGTTTCTTTCTGTTATTTCTACTCCATACATTTTTTCCCAATTCCTTGTCTTTGCCTCTTCAAGAAAAAAAAATAATCATTCTTCTATATATCCATTCCTTACACTTCCTTCCTTTGCAGTATAGGTATCATGGCTATCTAAGAAGGACAAGCATAGTGACTGTGCATACACAATGCTTAGTAAAGTTGTGAAATGGTGAAGCAGAGATGGTGTATTAAATATGTTTCTTGGGTTGAAACTGCATTACCATTTTTATTTAAAATATTCACAAACCTAGTAGTTCCATTAAAGAGTTTAAGATTTATCCATCCAAAACTAATGTATAACTAAGCTAATGTCTCCCACTGCAGAAATATTGATGTTTCAAAAGAAATTGGAAGAACTCAGTGCTAGAGATGTGAAATACTGTGTCATAGGCAAGATAATTTTAATTTCATAGGTGCATTCGGAATTTAACATTCTCCAGTAAGTGATGAAGCAGGCTTGTACTAGATGAATATATGTCAACATAGGAACAGACACTGAGGATCTATTCTACGTAATAATGCTTCTTTCTCTTACAATTATAAGCTGTGTGTTACACTGAGGATCCCAGTGGGGAGTCTTTATTGCTGAGTCCTTTGAAAGCTCAAGGAAGTTTCAACCACACGTGGGTTGGTATTTTATTATCTTCAGCTGCAGCTCCTTCCCATCTTTGCTGCACACATAACTGTAGTTGTAAAGGTAATAGGTCTACAGCTTCTAGTTTTATTTCTGCATTAATTTGGACTTCATATTTGCAAATAGATTCACTAGCATCCGGCTCGCTTCTGTGACAAGATTTCTCTATTGGCTTAAGAAGAGATTTTTGCAATGCCAATAAATGTTCTATTTTTTTATTTTATTCATTCTGGACAAACAACTGTTGTATGGCAGCTTTGAGGAGAATGTCACTGCCTTTTTCTTGTCCCATGTGTTAATATCTGCCCACTTTTTTTGAAAAATAAATTCTTGTTTTGCCAAGATCAAGAACAGAATTTGTTTTCTTGAAATGTGTGAATATTGAAATCCAGACAAAAAAAAAGTGCCTGTATTGTAACCCACTGTGCTATCTGTCATGGAGAAACAAAAATGCTTACACATTTAGTAAAATTCTAGAAACTAAATCATATTAAGTAAAGTCTTAGTCTGAACTTTGGCTTCTGTTAAGAATATTAACTCTGGAGGTTTAAAAATACAGAAGCTATTATAAAAGCCCATCAAACCCATTCAGAATCTCCTGCAAGTGTCTCCTGGAACTCTACATATGAAAGGATGAAAAGTTTACAGACTTTGTTTTAGTTAACATTTTGAAACAAATCTCCCAATATTTAGCAAACACATAGTGAAATAAGTAATATGATTTGCAGCATGATTGAAATTTAGAAATTCCCAAGTTCTCTCTAGGTTCCTGCTATTATTAAATGTATAAAAAACTTTTGTTAGGTGGATAAAAACATATTACTCCACCAGGACTACAAAGACACACACTCTTGTGTGCTGGAAGGTAATATGGATAATTCATTCTCCCATACAAATGGTGCCAGGTTTGACAATTTTAACCTGGATGCTTCACTAAACTATTCCTGAATGGTTGAAACAATCAACGTGTTAAGCAGTACTGTTCATCTAGAAATCATTCACTGTATCCCGATATTTAAATGTTCCAAATATAATTAGATGGTCCAGGACCTTTTCAGCTTAAAGCAATTTCTAGATTCAAACTATGATGTAAATCATCAGTATCTGATGGCTGTTTGAAGGCCCAAGTAAATGTAAATACCCCAAATATACTGATATTCCTGCCACTATAATCTGAAATGAAAAGGCTGTTTTTTAAACATATTATTTTTTCTGTCTTTTCAAAGTTATTGTAATTGCGTATTAGTATGTAATTTTTTGGGAGAAACATGTTAAAATCAAGCAGACGCTATCTGGAATAATCATTTTTATAAGGCTTCACTGACATAATACATTATTGAGTTTTCATTATGTTAAAAATTTGTAGCTTATTTAATAAAATGGTGTTATGTATTTTACATATGGAACATAAGGTTCTCATCCACGAGACATTACAGAGACACAAGGTCAAATACTGTTCACATTCATCTTTCTGTAAACTCTAATTTCCCAAAGTCCAAACAATACCAGATCTATTCTGATATATTCTCTTCTGTTCACTTTTTTTTCATTTGTTTTAAATAGCTTGTAACAATTTTCTACTTTCTTCCACCCTACATTAAACTTTTGCTATATAATAAACATATTTTGAGATTATCAGCCAGCTCTCTCAAAAATAAATTATTTTGAACTGTCCGTGGATTATCAAAGCCGTCACATTCCATCTTTTGGATAGAAGATATTTCATCACAGATTTTCTATGTCAGCATCACTTAATGCAAAGTAGTCACATTCTGAAGTTATTTATGGCTCCTGTTATGTCCGTGCATAAGAATGAAATCTGGAAAGAAAATTCTGGTTTTGACTGTGGGTTTCCTTGCTCATTTGTAATTTTACCTTTACACTGGGAACACTAAAAAATAAATTCATATTCTGTCTACTCAATATTGGCATCAAGTATCTCTTCTGGGAACCACATGGACATTTTTTATCGTTTGCATTTACAGGTTCACAGCTAAGAGGATGAGGTTAGGAACAGGCACTGGGGAACAAACCTCAGAAGAGAGAAGTCCTGGCTGGCCCAGCACTTTGGGCCAGATGTTCTCCTGATCTCCCTTCCCACCTACGTTGTTCCTTGCTTCTAAGGAAATGCTTCCATTTGCTATCGTCATGGGGAATCCGCTCTGACTTGACTTTAGCCCTAAAGCTCAAAGGAGCTTTCCTAAACATTGAAACTAACTGCACTCAGTCTGTTTGGGATAGAGTTAACTTTCTGCATAGTAGCCTAGATGGTGTTTAGATTTGCGGCCAAAACAGTGTTTTATCACATCAATGGTTTATCTATTGTTGACCAGTGCCTGCACAGCATACAGGCCTCCTCTTTTTCTCACATTGCCAGCCAGTGAGCAGGCTCAGAGTGCACAAATGGTTGAGAAGGCACACAGCAAACTAAAACAGGAAAAAAAGAGATTTTCCACACCACATAACATCATGCTCAGCAATAACAATGGTGGTGAGGGGATGAGTTTTTCCAAACCAGATATTGTTTGGAGACTGGCTGGGCATCAGTCTGCTGGTGGTGAGTGATTGCTTCTACATAATTTGTTTCTCTCTCTTTTTTCTTTCTTTATCCTCTTTTCCTTCCTTCCTTCCTTCCTTCCTTCCTTCCTTCCTTCCTTCCTTCCTTCCTTCCTTCCTTCCTTCTTTCCTTCTTTC